>OY754986.1:9380820-9520820 GCA_963576475.1 Molanna angustata | reverse complement strand
ATACATACCATCACGCCATGTCCTTATCGGGGTAGGCAGAGAGAAACGAGGGAACCACTACATTTTTCCATCTTGAAATATATTAATAAATCCTCAGTTAAAACTGTATTTAAACAAAATATTGTAGAAAGTAATTAAAAAAATTTGACTCATTTATAAGAAGTAATTATATAAAAAAACATGTATAATTTTAATACTATAACTTAAGGAATGTTATATGTACTTGACCTTTTTGTATGGGAAACTCACTGATAGCCTGTAGGCTAGTGAGATCCCAATTATTATGATGTAAAACTTTTATGAAAATAAAATTTTAAAAAATATTATAATAATAATTATTATTGTATTAAACACTGACATGCACCCTATGCAATGGGCGGGTTCATTTCTATATGGCAATTTCTTCTAACTAACCAGTGTTTCCTTTGAGGCACCGACTTACAATAGTGTTTCCACTCTGTTCTATTTCCATCATTTTCGGGGTGTCCCGTAAGAGCCGAGGAATATAAAATACCAATTAGGAATTCACTTACCATTTTGAATGTTGTACCATAAATATGATAATGGGATACACGTACCTACGTGTCTTACTTATTTTTATAAGGTATCGCACACCTGTCGCTAGTTACCCCACATCGTGAGATACGCCGTTATGTTATGAATGAAAAACTGTATCAGTGAAAATAACTCCGAATTACACGTTCAATTTTCTTCATATTGATATTAGGCATTTATGAAGTGTTTTAATTTCAAATTAACGTAAGTGAGAGTTTAGTATTGTCCACATCTCATAATTATTTTCTTAAGGTACAAGCAAATTTATTCAATGAACATATCAGTGAACATCTTAATTGTTCTATATTTTATTTAACCGTAACTTACAATGTTACAATTATATACATACACTTCCTAATTACTGTAAGTTTTGCTTGTAAACCTTTTACGCAATTTTCCGTTGTTGTAAATAAATAATAATATCTAATATATTGATTATATCTTTTTATTATCTATTTATATTTTTTTTCTCTTGTAACTGATAACGAATCGTAGTATTTTTAATAAAATGCCAGTTACATCGGGTATATTTTGTCAGGTCAATGGTTTTGTAATTTGTATGACACTTCCGATTTAAATTTTAATCATGTAGATTTATTTATAGGTACGATTTTTTTTAATAAGTATATGTACATACTAGTGAATCGTTTGAATGATTTGTTGACTTCCCGAAAATAAATCCCAGCAGTGTTGATTTATTCCTCACGTAAAAGTTTTTTAAAAAATAATAATATTTCAAATGTTTAGTTTTGGTTTTAATTAATTTATATATTCAAGAAATTAATTTTCATATTTACGAAAAAAATCAATTACATTTAATATGTTCATAATACAATAAGTGTTCAAAATTACATAAGTACATTTTTAAAAAACATTTCAAAGTATGGGTTTTTATAGCTGACGACCTTGAGACAACAATATATAATAATGGAAATAAAATAAAAAAATGAGTAATAATTTCATTGCACACCGTGTAAGTGGCATATTTATTTCCCAAGAACCTGAGAGGGATTATTATCGTGATAAATGTCGAACTCAGGATGCCAGTACAAAAATCAAATGACTCACCACGGCGGATTTAATTTATTCATTCATCTTTTTGTACATAATATTATGCACACTGGCGTGTTTATTGCTATTAGGCAATTTTTTCCAATCAACCAGAATACAAAGTATGACAACAGCAGAAAGATTTATGTATATTTTATTTTTATATTAATTCTCGGTCAACTAACAGATACTATGTCAAATATTAATTTAACACGCACCCAATAACAAGTTGCCACATTCTGGATACTTACGATATTAATCTGAATCAGACTTATAAGACAATTAATTACTGTGTCTCCGCCGGGAAACGAACCTGGGACCTTTGGATCTGTAGTCAGATCCAAGTGAACCATAGGGCCGATAATTATGCAAATTACCCCAAGGTAACAGTTAAAAACAAAAAAAAATATTCATAGCAAAAAAGCATTGGGAAAGGACAAGGAAAGGAAATCAGGATGGGGTGTTAAGAGATAAATATTTTTTTTTTGTTTTTATTCATAATATATATTTGGGTGGATGGCAGAGCGGTTAGCGCGCTGGGTTAGTAATCCAGTGGTCGCGATTTCGAATCCTGCCTCGACCGATCTCGTTCACCTATGGGACAAGCATTTATGCTTAGTTTAGGGAACGTAGGAAGATGTATATGTACTTGTTTAACAAGGACATATTCATTTTTTATTTAAAAAAAAAAAAAAAATATTTAAAGCGCACTTGAGGTGAAGTTCTCACAACAACGGCTCTATAAAAACCATTCCAATTTATTATTTATTAAGTGACTACGACGACGCAATATCCGATATTGCAATATCTTTATGACAGCATTGCAAGCATATAATCGTTGATATACACGCATGCGCATTTCTTGTTGATACATCATGGCTAAATTCAGACGTTATAGGAGATGATCATTTTATCAATATAGATTTATAGTAACATATGAATGGTTTTTAAGTATTGTGTAGGTATAGACATATATTATGTGTGTGGTATACATTGGAGCTTGGTACAAATTCATAATATGTATGTACTAATTGTCAGCACGCTAAGTGCAATAAATCTTAGTATGTATCAAGTATACCTATATTATGAACATATAACATAGGTATAACATTTCCTTATGAACCACAAACTACTTAAAACTAAAAATAATAAGTTCATAATACACCCTCGTATAATCCCTAAACTAAACATAAATACATGTGCTATAGGAGATAGAAATCGGTCGTGTCGGGATTCGAACTTGCGACTACTGGACTACTAACCCAGCGCGTTATCCGCTCAGCCACCACCCATTATGACCAATCAACTAATTTATTCAATTCATTTATTAAAATTCAATTTCTTTTGAACTACGAATGAACCATTTTATACCACCGGTTTCGAAGAATATCACATCTTCCTCGAGACAGATAATAACTATTTTTACTTAACAGAGAAAAAATAATCAGAACGCCGTTTTAAAAATTGGAAATATATATTTTATTTAAAAAAATGTAAAATATTGAATTGATAGGAGACTGAAGATGCTAGCTGCGTGTAACGAAATCATGAGTTTTTTAAATTTTTATTATCGTTTTGGAATAAAACCGGTTTTTTTATATATTTAAAAATGACAATATTTTAAAAAAATTTGTAAGTGGCTTTTTTATTAAATAATAAAACATTTTTGATAAATTTAACGAGTAGATATATATTATATGGAAATATATTGGAATATCACGTCATGCTAAATACGTGGGAAAATATACAACATATAGTGGGTCAATTTTGTACTATGTTAACACATACCTACGATTTACTAGTCTTGAAGATGCCCTAACAAGGCGAAATAGCTATTGACCAATAAACAATATACGTAAAATCTAAAACATTCTGTTTGATTTATTAACTTAAATTATTTTATAAAGATGCTGAGTGATTCAATCAACTCCCTTTGAGTCTTAGACTCGAAAAAAATTATAATATATTTAAAAATAAAATCAAATAATTTTACTGATTTTTTATTATTTTTTGGATATTTCATTCTTGATTTTGTGTAGATTCTTATTTGTTATTAGATGTGCAATGTTTTAGTAAATGTAACAATACAAAATAGACATTCCCCTTTATCTCAATTAAAGATGGTTATTATGAATCATATCATGGAATTTGTAAACCTTTTTATTGTAATTTATATGTAAACTTTGTATTGATTTGTTATAAATCCAAAAAAAATCTACAAAGTAAATTATTTACAATTACATACCTAGGAATTTCGCTCAAAACTACTACACGTACGTTGTACAATGAAGGATGGTGTGGTTCAATCGACTTGAAACAAATGAAAGATTGGTAATTCATTTAATTCAATAATTTTAAAAGAATAAATAAAACTAAATAGATATTTCAAATATTGACTAATTGTACCTAATAATATTCATTTTGTATAACAATAATTATATTTGCATAATTTATTTATTTCAAATTCGAATGTCTCCTTCACTAACGAGTGCTTGCACTCTAGTAAAGGGAAATATGTTATTTTTAATTATTAATTTTTTGTATGTTTTGATTGTACATGTTAATGAATTGTATTTTTTTTTTACAAAAAATGAATATGTCCTTGTTATAAACAAGTACATATACATCTTCCTACGTTCCCTAAAATAAGCAAATAAATGCTTGTGCTATAGGTGAACGAAATCGATCGAGGCAGGATTCGAACTCGCGACCACTGGATTACTAACCCAGCGCGCTAGCCGCTCTACCACCGACCCATCTAAATTTGTATTATAAATGAATATAAAAAAAAACTGTCAAATCCATGCATGGTGCCATTGTCGAGATTCAGTTGTCAGAGCTGATAATTGGTTTGAGCACTGGCGAATGTTTCGACCAATGGCAATCTCCTTCAATCGGTTTGTTTCATTCGTAGAAGGTATGACTGGTTTTGCTCCATTGCTGTTAACAATTTAGAGCAGGTAACGAGGATGTTGAAGACATCCTTTTACTGCCGATGTTGCTTCTGAATGAATGTGTGTTTACAAGGGTGCACATCTGTAGCACACCTGTTAAACAAATCACAGCCCTTTCGTGAATAAAATCACATGGTTCAACCCTTTCGATAGGCGTTTAATTCAGTCAGGGGTGCTGAAAAATATGTATTTGATAATATTTAATACTTAAAACAATACTTAAATAAAACAATATTTAACTGATTTTCCATATTATATATTTTTTTAAATTACCGACATGATTTTTATATTTATTTATACATATTATGTACATACATATCATCTCGACATACACACACACATATAATTCCCTGTGTTCCCCTATTTTCTCGTTTTTTGTAACCTATTTCGTTTCTTCCAAATATTACTGTCACAATAAAATAATATGACAATTAACACAATGCAATATTTAAAGGTAATTCAAGATAGGTAGGTACCTACTCGTTTTTGATAATGTAATATTAAATGGATAATTTTTTTACTTACTCACTTTTAATAAAAAGTTTTCAGCGACAGGTATGCGGGTGTGTACTTCTTTATAAAACTAAGCGTGACACGTGCGTGTATGCCCACACACTAGTCCCCTCTCACCTAAAAAAGCACTTAATTCAGAATGGATGGTGAACTTCATTTTGCCTGTTACTGGACACCCGAAAACGATGAAAATATAAAAGTGTGGAATCACTATTCAAAGCCGGTGCTTTGCAGTAAAGATATTTTTTTTTATTTATTATTTATCAATTTTTTTATATTACGATCTTTTTACGATATTAATTTTGAAATTGATTTCACTGGTCTACGTGCTGAAAAATTACGACAATATCAGAAAAAATATAATTTGTGAGTTAAAACAACTTCGAAAAAGGTATAATACCCTGTATTCAGTAACTATTGGAACTAAATTAGGAACGTTCTAAAATAGTAGATTTTAGATTTACGGTCTTATTTCAGCGTTATAAAATTATAATTATATAATTATGAAATTTTTATCATTTTTATAATTTCAAAATACGTCTAATTCGGGAACTTTTTAAGAACGTTCCAGCCAATATAGGTACGTTTCTATTCCATTTAGTCAATTTGATATATTATAACGCTGAAATAAGACCGTAAATCTTAAATCTACAATTTTAGAACGTTCCTATTTTAGTTACAATAGTTACTGAATAGGGGGTAATATATAACAAAGTTAAACTTAAAATAGTGCCTCCGATATTTTCTACAATCATCGTTTTTGGTATTCCCGTAAGAGCCGGGTAATAGAAAATACAACAGGCAACAATAATATCTCACATAGTTCAGCAATGAGGTTCACCATCACACATTCTGAATGTAGTGTTTCGGGTGTCCCGTAAGAGCCGGGTAATAGAAAATACAACAGGCAACAATAACATCTCACATAGTTCAGCAAAGAGGTCCTCCACCCAATCTGAATGTAGTGCCTTTTTAATGAGGCGATACTCGTGTGTGGATATATACATACATGTGTTGTGCCTTCTTTTATTTAAGGTTATGCACACCCGCACGCCTGTCGCATTCGTATGAACGAACGAATAAACAATGTTAAAATCATTCATCAGTCTCTCCGTTTGGCAGAGAAGTAAATTATATTCAGCATCAATTGGGACCAATGCACGAACCCTGTTTGTTACCTACATACAACAGTACCTGCCCCTAAAGGATGTAATTATCCGGCCGTAGAGTAAATATTAAAAAAAAAATAATAAGGTTATCCGTTGTATTATCAAAGTATGTGCTTGCATATACTACACTACACACTCTCTTTGTTGTCGTCAATATTCTCGCAAAGAAAGATCCTTGAGCCTTGACCTAATTCTGATCTCCTGTTAAATACCCACCAAACTACATCTGAGAGAAAGGGTTTACCAAGGAAACATAAAACCGTGTCAAAATATCGGTCGAGATCCACAAAAAATGCTGTAGCCTGTATTTGGTAGATAGGTACATGGGGAAAGTAGAGCTTTATTGCGTAGGTACCTACATCACTTTGTTTCATGCTTGAAATTTGTCTATAACCCTCAAACTGGGAAAGCTTCGTTTTAAAGTGAAGTTGCAAATAGTTAGTAAGCTCCTATGTATATAAAATTACTACTTAATTATTGTACTAGTTGCATGTAACACATGAGGTCCAACTGTCGATGGCGATAGTATGTATGAATGAAGAATATGTACGTACCATACTATAAACACTTTGGTATGCACGTATTAATAAATATTTTAAGATATTTTGTTTTCTATATAAAATATGTAGGCATGTATGTCAGGATAGGACAGTATGGATGTCAGTCTGTTTTTCCTACCTAGAATATGAAAACAGCATGATGTTATGTATGTACATACATGTGTAGATTAAGTAGGTATCACACTATTGAGTGAGATATTGTGTAGTGTATACTGCCTTACAAATTTTATCAAACAATGTCGTCACTAAATTCAGTTTATATAAAAATTGTTAAAAAAGTTAGGGATGTACTTCTAGAATGTTCATATTTTTTATATAAAATTAAATTATCTAATTCAGGTTTTTTTGGCTTTTTTCTATATTTTTAAAAACTTTGGAAATATGGGCAATTACACAAATTAAACACAAATATTCAACTTATCAATAAATGATATCAAATCAAAACTTATCAATCATTAAATATTCATATATAATCATACCAACACATATCCCTCTCCATCTGCACTCTATCTTTCCTCTCTATTCCCAACTCTCTCCTACATATTATTTATAAATTTTTGTATAAACTTACATATATACTTATTGTTTTTTTACTTATGTGGAAACACATTATTGGCATAATTGCTATAACTTTATTGTCCATACCATAAACTTTGTAACGCTGTTTGTTTCCTGAATATAAATAAAATAAAATTAATAATAAAAAATGTTTGAGAAACTTTGGAAATTTAAAGAAAAATTAATTAGAGATTTATTTCTTGCCTATATTTATCCTAATTTTCAGCGTTTATGTTTATGGTTTTTGAGATTTGAGATATATGGATAAATTAAATAAAAATTCAATAGTTGATAACCCCTGACTGAAACAAAAATTTAAATTTCTGAGTAAAAATTTTGTAGGCCTATAACTTTCTATGAAATTTAGGCTCTGTGCATTGAGCTGATCAAAAGTTATAAAGGGGTGGGTGGACATACACACACACACACACACACACACACACACAGACACAGTAAATTATCTACTCCGAATTCTGAACAATATGCTGCGAAACCTCTAATATGGTGTTTTTTGGCTTCAATGTTGAAAAAACAATGAAAAATATAGACTCTGCATACAAATCTCGCATATCTTGGCTTGATACTTTGTCGATATGTTAATATAAGTAAATTCTCTTGAACAAATCGACAGATGGATTATTCTTTGTAATAATCCATCAATATAATAATAGGAGTAAAATTCTTAATTACATACCTACCAATCATATAATATGTAAGTGTCAAGCAAATTAAAATATATCCTCCATTATGTAGAAGTTCTATGAGCGAATTAAAATATATCCTCCATTATGTAGAAGTTCTATGAGCGAATTAAAATATATCCTCCATTATGTAGAAGTTCTATGAGCGAATTAAAATATATCCTCCATTATGTAGAAGTTCTATGAGCGAATTAAAATATATCCTCCATTATGTAGAAGTTCTATGAGCGAATCGCGTCGTTGGTGAAGCGTAATATAGTGAAATAAAGTTAAAAATATAATTGTGAGTAATTAATTGGTAATATTATAATATAGGATTTGAAAAAGGATAATAACTCCAGTAAATTTTAAAACAGAATTAAAAAATTGATAAAAAATACAGACAAAACATTTATTATAAAACCTTGGTGCCAAAAAACTATATTGACGCTGCGCATGTGTCGTTCTTGGTTGTGGCGGTCTTAGCTGATGTCTGTTTCTAGTGCCATGTATCAATATATAGTCCGGTTGGAACTCAGCAGTGTTTTTATGCAAATGAGACAGTATCAGTCTCATATAGAGCTGTCTAATCATCAAAATCCACTGTCTATATATATTTGTTCTGTTGGGTATCTTTTAAGTCTTCTGTGCATTCTTCACTTCTTCCGCGAGTCTTACAAAAACCTGTAATATATTCAAAGCGCTCTTGAGGTGAGGTTATCACAAAAACGGCGCTATAAAAATCATCCTAATTTATTATTATTACCTATATTATTGACTTTTGTGTTCTTTCAATCGGAGCATGTAGCGTTTTTGCCATCCCTCCCCAGCCTATTATTCCATACTCTAGACTACTTTGTACTATTGCATAGAAAATAATTTCAAAAGTTTTAATGCAAAAAATGTATCGTAATATTTTGAACATATATATAATCTTACTGAATTTCTTGGTGAGATCATGTATTACAATCAATTTTTTTTTATTGAGAACTACATAAATTGAATTGATTCAAAAGGTTTTTTTTCAACAAAAATACGTGTTAAGTATACACAAATATATTGATCCACTCTAAAATATATTCTAACGGATGAAACATTTAAAACCACTCATATTTTATGAGTTTTAAAATAATGAATTAGTGATTTATTTGCATTTTTGCTTTAATTATAATTTTAATATAAAATATGTTTAGGTACCTATCTGTTGTTATCAAGGACATTTCCGCTTAGCGATTAAGTATTTAAAACCGAGTAAAATAGCATTAAAATATGTGCATAATATAAAAATTATTATAAAATATATAAAACAATATCAGCAAGACCTTCGTGAGTCAGTTAGTTTGATATCTGACTCCTGGGCAAAAGGTCCCGATTTCGATTCCTGGTGGAGACAAAATATTTTGAAATGAGTTTCCAGTCTGGATCTGTGAGACGATAAATACCATCATTCACCATTAAGTGTTATTAAGTGCGTATTAAACTAAAATTCGACATATTATCTACCTGTTACGTTCCCAAGAAGTACAACAAAATCAAATAAAATAGACTAATGTATTCATGTTTCAACGTTTTCGACTATTTAGAAAGGGCGTAAAATTTAATATTAGGAAACAGTAATAACAGCGAATTTTCATGTGTATAAAAAAGTATAACTTTTTTGTAATTACAAAAAGTATTGACTTTTGTACCTAAAATTTTTTTGTAAGTACAAATAGTATTGACTTTTGTATCTAATAACTTTTTGTAAATACAGAAAGTATTGACTTTTGTATCTAAAAACTTTTTGTTAGTACAAAGAGTAGGTACCTATTGACTTTTGAGCCTAAAAATTTTGTGTAAGTACAAAAAGTAATGTCTTTTCTATCTACCATGAAAAATTATTAACTAACTAAATTTTTCTAACCAAAAACCAAATCAAAAATGGCAAACAAAAAAAAATAAACTACAACATATTGATCATCATAATATTAACTATATTCCGTAAAAATATTGATTTATCTTATCTGTAGGGCTATTCATGACACGCTTTCAATGCGTTCTTATCTTGTCTTAATCTTAAATATGTTTAAACCAGTACTCGATCATAATCTAATATTAATCTACATTAAATCATAAAGAAATTGTTTAGATCAAAGTTAATTATGGAATTGTCAAAAATTTTTGTTTAAACAAATACAATCAATTTATTAATTTTAATCTAAAAATTTTTTTTTTTTTTATAAAAAATGAATATGTCCTTGTTAAACAAGTACATATACATCTTCCTACGTTCCCTAAACTAAGCATAAATGCTTGTCCTATAGGTGAACGAGATCGGTCGAGGCAGGATTCGAACTCGCGACCACTGGATTACTAACCCAGCGCGCTAACCGCTCTGCCATCCACCCATCCTGATTTAATACTGAATATCCATTGAGTAGCCCATTGGGGGACCAAATAATAAATTGACTAATGTAATCCAACCGATATATTATTGAGAAACCAACCAAACCAAAAATGTAGGGTAAATTGTTGACTTATCTTAGCTTACCTAAATAAATTATTATATCTACCCTTACCGGGAAAAAATATTGACTTATCTACCCATACAGGAAAAAATATTGACTAATCTACCCATACCGGAAAAAAATATAGACTAATCTAATCTTACCGGAAAAATATTGATTAATCTACCCCTACCGGAAAATATATTGCTCATCTTCCCTTGCCAAAAAAATATTGACTTATCATTCCTTACCAGAAAAAATATTGACTAATCTAAAGTAACAGAAAAAAGCAGAATACAGAGCATGGCCGGAAAATTTCATTATAACTAACATATCTAATCATATTTATTATCAATGAATATGTCTTTGTGACAATTACATATGCACTCTCACACATTCCCTAAATTAACCATAAATGCTTGTACTATAAGTGAATTAAGTCGGTCGAACTCGCGACCACTGGATTACTAACCCAGCGCGCTAACCGCTCTGCCACCACCCATATTAATATGTATAGGTATATAAAATTGAATTGCGTGTATTTCAGAAGCAATCCATTATAAAAAATAACATACTATGTAACACAATACCAAATAAGTTATTCGTGTTGAACCATAGATGATAAAGCTACATCGTATATAGATAGAGTATGTCTATAATTATTATGCTAGTGTCCGCTGCCCTTAGACAAGAAAAAAGTAGATTATTAACTAATGTACAGTTGGTCCTCAATACGTTGAATAAAGTAGGTACATATTAAGAAGGCGACTGCTGCCAACGTACCTATTTTTTCAATTTGATTTTGCATCATTAATACAAAACGAATCATTTTGAAAAAAATAACCTAGTTAATTTGGATATTTATAAAGAAAAATATACCTTAACTATTTAATTATTATATATTCTTGTAGGAAAATAATAAGCATACCTCGATTTTTGACATTTTTCTTATATTTCTAAAAAAACTATAAGGTATAGAGCAATATATTTTGTTATAAATTAAAGAAGAACAAAACATCTGGAAAAATATGATATAACGTTGCATTATTGCATCAGATTAAGTAAATAAACCAAAAAAACTTTTATTTCGCCATGGCGCTGAATGAAAAATAAATGTTTTTTAGGTTAATTTACTAAACCTGAAGCATTAGTGCAACGTCACATCATATTTTTCTACATATTTTTGTCTTCTTTAATTAAAAAAATGTATATTGAACTAAGCCTTATAGTTTATTAAAAATATAAGATAAACGTTGAAAATCGGGTTTCGCCATTATTTTTCTACAAGAATTTATAAAGAACATTATCAAAAAGTTAACGTATTTTTTTCTTTATTAATACCCAAACTTTCTAAATTATTTTTTTCAAAACGATTTGATAAGAAATAATGATGGTATATCAAATTGAAAAAAAGGTATGTTAGCAGCAGTCTTCCGCTTAAAGGTAAAAAAAATATTTCAGTAAAACTCAAGTTTTTCAATGTAAGTACTTTATCCCAAACACTAAAGCGTCAATGATTCATGTGCATTTTTATATTGTAGGGAAATATTGTAGCATTTATATTTAATAAATTCAAATGCCTACCTAATTAACAATATGATAGTCAATTAATATTTTTTAATTTTGTATTGGTTCTCGTGTAACTAACAGGTAGGTAGGTACTATGTCAAATATTAAATTGATGAGAGGCATGCGATATTAATCGTCTCAAAGATTCAGGCTGAATACATGATTTGAAACTGTGTTTCCAGCGGAAAACGAACCCGGACCATTCGCTCAGGAGTCAGATATCAAATCAACGTAGCCACTTGTTAGATGCCCCTCTACAACGATGTCCTAGGGAATTTCTTTGGACCCATTGGACATGCAGACCTAGTAGCCACGAAGAGCAACTTTAGGGATTTCAAGACTTTCTGTCTTAAATTCGGTGCACTCTTATCTTCACTATCGGTGAACGGTGAGCCAATTGTTTCCACATGATGAGCTCTCTTTTTTGCGCCTTAATTGCAGTGTCTACAAGGTTTTAGAGTTCTCCGGATTCTTCGTATGTTGTTTATTTGTTCTTTCAAAGTTTTGCAAGGGGCCGTTATTAGTCCCCATAAGCAGAACGGGTGGTTGTGAGGGAAAAACAGTTGCCTGAGAAACAATACAAAATAAGAAAAATGAACATATATTTTGTTCCTTTAAATATGATTTTTTCTCTTATACGCCGACTTTACAACCGGACCTGATAAACTTTCGGTGCAAGCGCCCACCGACTCAATTTAATAGTACAACATCGTAAAATACTTATACTAAAGAAAAAACATACATAAGTACTAACTTCCGAAGAAATGCGGCGAAAGAAGTTTACCTAGACCGGGTCACGATCGTGAAACTGGTTATTTTGAGGGGCAGTTCACTCTGCCACAATAATGATACGACCGTATATTATTATTAAGATTAATTTACGGGACGGTATTACAGGAGATTTATAAGGAAATGTTAATATTAAGCAATTCTCTTCCTTTCCGTACAATTCTTATACATGTTCTTGATAATTCTTATGCATGTATTTGTGAAAGTATTTATATTGTGGCGTATATTATAATGTCCAATTCTGTAAATTCTTGAATTAAAATAGGAACAAACCAAAATTTTAGAATTAAGGTTGAATTGAACTTAATTTTGTATTACGTA
The DNA here is from genome assembly GCA_963576475.1 of Molanna angustata. NCBI lineage: Eukaryota > Metazoa > Arthropoda > Insecta > Trichoptera > Molannidae > Molanna > Molanna angustata. Next base: position 9,507,616 of record OY754986.1, on the reverse strand, counting down.
ACTGACTTTGTTCTTACAATTAAAATCTACAAAATTATTGAAACCATATATATAATAATATGACCTCTATGCCGCAGACCACGCACACCTACTGCGAACTGATTGGCCATGTTTTTTTTATATATTTCATTTCATTTATTTCATTTTATTATTTTATTTTTGCAAAAAATAGATATAAATACTAGGTTGGTAATGTTGACAAGGAAACTAATAACAGGTAATATTGAAAAGGAAACTTAATAAGTAATGCATTGTAAGCATTTAAACACAAATTATTTTTAGAAAAAAGGGTATAAGGAAAGTTGCTGGGAGAGGGACAAGGGGTTCTAGGATAAGTGTTTTTTTTTACATCAAAAGTTATTGTTATGGTCAAGAGTTATGATATCAATAGTTAGTTATAGTTATTTTTATATCAAAAGTTACTGTCGTAGTCAAGAGTATCAAAGTTACTGTCGTAGTCGTAGTAATAGTTATTTTTTCATTAATAGTTATATTCTAAGACAAATCTGCTATTTAAATGACAAGATTGCAACTGGTATCCATCGAAAACTGTCAATCGAGTGTTCGTTGTTGGTTCTCTTAAGTTGTTATCAAAGAAGTCGGTTGGCACATTGGACTTCCTCCGATTGCGTCGATTCCAAGAGCGAGTGTAGGTACGGCCAGCTCGGCACTGCTGCTCACCAGAGCGAAGAATCCAAGGTGGCTGGCTGGCTGTTGAACAACCTACAACTGGATCCACGAGCCATACATCAAAGCCAAGTGCGGCGGGTTACCAAATCAAGTTTGGGTTGGCTCAAGAGTGCCATTGGTACTAATTGCTTCGAGTATCAAAACATCGTTTGAAACATATGACTTGGCAGTTCTTTTTATGGTTTTCCGATTTCTAAGCAACTAACAGGTACTAGGTATGTTAAATATTAATCCACGCACCCCAATAGCAAGTTGTCACATTCTGGAGACTTACGATATTAATCGTCTCACTCATCCAGATTGAAATCACAATCAAAAACTGTGTCTTCACCGGGAATCGAACCCGGGACCTTTAGATCAGCAATCAGATACCTATCCAACTGAGGCACTAAGGCCGACTTTACTGTCGAAAAAAAAAAACTTTTGGCAGGATAGTATTAAGGTTGGGATTATATATCAATTAATTATATTAGAATATATCAGAAGGATATATTTGCGTGTTCAGTGAAATAAAAGATAATATAAAATACTTCCTTACCAATAGATATACTTGGGTAGCAACTGATTATTTATTAATGAAAGATCACTTACTGAATATAATTTATTGTGACTAATTTTAGTACATTCTTTTAAAGACTATTTAAATATTTAATAATCGCGGATTAATGTTGAGGAAGCGTTCACGGCAAACATCCTGCGAGCTGGGCTGGTCAAGTCTGAATGGAAGTGGGAGAGCGGGCTCGGCGTCAATATGAATCGAGGCATTTTGTGGCCATAGAGATGAGCTGCCACAAACTTTTTTGAATACCCAGCAGAGAAAAAAAATCAAATTCATATCTCCCGTAAAATTTCTTTCTCTGAAGTGAAAACCCTGGTTGATTGGGAAAATATACTATTTAAAAATAAACTCGTCACTTGCACAGAAGAGCAACGTTAGGGCTTTCAAGACTTTCTGTCTTAAATTCGGTACAATCTTATCTTCACTATTAGTGAACGTTGAGCCAGTTGTTTCAACATGATTAGCTCTCTTTGGCACATTAAGTGCAGTGTCTGCAAGGTTTTAGAGTTCTCCGGGCTCTTCGTATGTTCTTTATGTGTTCTTTCAGAGTTTTGAAAGGGGCCTTTCTTAGTCCCCATAAGCAGAACGGGTGGTGGTGGAGGAAGAACAGAGTGCAAGGAAGTGTTAAATAAATAAATAAATATATAAAAATACTTTTTTTAGCTATTTGTATTTAGTGACTACATCGCTTCATACAACATGTATGGCAGAAACTAATATCTATGTGGAATCCTATAATTTGATATTTAATCTTCATACACACTAGTATACCATCAAGCTGTTTACTTATTCAGGGTATGAAACAAGGATTGAATTCCACACTATCCTATCCTGGCATACGTGATTTTTGCATGAAAGCAAAAACTCTTAAAACATTCAAACAAGTATTTGGATTTAAAGTTTTATATTCTTTAGAACTTAGGTATTCTTCAAATGCACATACTATCGCCATCGACAGTTGTATTTCATGTGTTTCGTGCAACTAGTTATTTGTTTCATTTGATCACATATATACCGATTTATGAAACTTCCCGTCGACACATGAGTAATCTTATGTACGTCTCAATTATAACATATACCTACACCTATTATAATTACAAATATTTATATCTATGTACATACTTACTTATACATATATGTATGTGTCTACATTATAATTGTTGATATCTATACCCTTATCACTTAACAATCAATCATAGAAATGTCCGTTTATCATTAATGTTGCCATGATAGATAAATAATAATAATATTATTATGATTATTTGATTGCAATATAACATTTTTTGTCATACAACTCGCAACACTTGTAATGTTTCGCAACATCTGTAACATAGTAAATCACTCGAGTGGTAAGATATCCAACAAAAAGTTAAGAATTAAGTAAATCAGTATGAGGAAACATACAATTTGACCGTCACCGTGCAAGTCTATCAAATTTTAGACAAAAATATAAATAAAATAAAAACACACACTCTTAAAGGTAGCATTCAGCACAAATTTTTAAAACAACTTAGTTTTCGCAACAATATTTCTTTTAATAATTACCATGAATCTGAATCATACCATCAGATACAAACATTACGTTCCCGAAGATTAATGCTAGACACAAATTTCTTATACAAAATTGTTAACAACACAACCGATTCTTTATATTTACTTGGACAAATATCTCTTAATTGCCCCCAGCGTCACACTCGATCAAACGATTTGTTCTTTGTAAAATGCCCGCGAACCAATTTCATAAAAAAATCATACATAAATCGTTCAACAACCAATTACAACAAATTAATTAATTCACAAACCCTGGACATTTTTCATGATAACTTTAGTAAATTTAGGTCCTGGGTGAGGCTGTTGATGGTGTGATTTACTGGGGCGAAATTGAAAATCTTGGAGGTTATTCCTATTCCTCTATTCCCTCTACCTTCCTGTTCAATAGAGGTTTGTACGCCAAATTCTTAATGAATAAGTATTTTTTTGTTATTGTTCATATTTTGTGTTGTAAAGATCACTCGCATTACCTAGCCATTATTTTGATTGTATAAAAGCATTAGGGAACTTTACTGGTTTTGTATATACATATATTGTTTTTTTTTTGTTTTCCCACAAGCTGTACATAACTGCTTGTTCCCAGAATTAAATAAAATAAAATAAAATAAATTATAGCAGGGTTTACCTATTCATAAAAATTATGTAATAAGAAAGGACATCATTAAATACATTTTTTATCAATGCTTGTTGCAACATATGAACCTATTCACACTATTCACATTTTTTTAAAGAATGAATAATAATGTCTTTGTGAAAAATACATATGCAACCTCATCCATTCTCTAAATTAAGCAGAAATGCTTTTGCTATAGGTGAACGAAATTGGTCGTGGCAGAATTCGAACGCGCGACCACTGTATTACTAACACAATGCGCTAATCGCTCTGCCATCGACCCATCTATAAATGTAGATACGATGCTTTACAGGGCCACAAATATAGATATTATTATAGCATGTTATTTAAAAACATTTATCGTAGCCACTAACTATGAACAACGATGCTAAAAAACGTTAAATTTTCGACATTTTTCATTTTTTTTCGGGGTTTGCGTAGTCGGAAGGTTCTAGGCATAAGACAGTTTTGTACTCCGTACAAGCAGCTCGTCTTTGGAATCACATCCCATCGCAACTTTGAGTTTCATTAACACTTCCCGCTTTCAAAAGAAATCTGAGGAATCATTTCCTTACACATAACACTTTAATTTGTCTCCTTCCTTCTCCTGTCTCCTCCGTTTCTTTATTGTTATTGTTTTATATGAATTTATATTTTCATTATATATTTTATTCATATATTTTTCGCTACTTCCAACACCACCCGCTTTGCATATGGGGACTATAAACGGCTACTTCACAGAACGCTAAGTGAACGACAAGAAAAAAAATGCATAGCATGATAAGTAGTTCATGGAGCCCTCTAGATTAGTAATCTCGCCCACATAGTGCAAAAGAACAATCGACGAATGTGAATGGAGGATTCGCACGCGTGGACTCGAGATCTTTTAAATGAGAAATATCAGGGGTATGACCAAGATCTCTGTAAAAAATAACCTACTGGGAATCTAACAATAGTAAGGCACCATAATTATGACAAAACTTTTTAAAGGCTTTAAAATTGTTCTTCGAGATCACAAAATCCGCGTGACCAATGGGACCTTGAGGAGCTCCGATCTGGTCTGGGCAATTCATATATTTATTCATATAAATTGTTAGTACGTATCATACATACATACATGCATACATACATACATACCATCACGCCGTATCCCTACTTGGGGTAGGCAGAGAGGACCGAACGTATCATAAATACAATATTCTTGGCCAAATGAATATGATTGGTTGGAAGATATTGCCATTTTGCAATAATCCCGACATTGTGCACATGTGCTCAAAAAGTTTTAAATAAATAACTTAATAGTTAATAACAATTGTCATTTTCTATACGTATCAGAATAAATTCACAAGGATGTATTACCATTGCTCTTTTACGTACAACTTCCTCACAACATTTCTATAAGTATAAAGATACTAAGTGGTTTAGTGAACTCCCTTTGAGTCTTAGACTCGAAAAAAATATAATACATTTATAAATAAAATCAAAAAATTGTACTGATTTAATTTTTTTGTTTATTTCACTCTTGTTTTAGTGTAGCTTCTTATTTGTTAGTAGATGTGCAATGTTTTGGCGAATGTAACAATACAAAAAAGATGCTCTCCTCTTAACACGAGATTTTATCTCAATTAAAGAGGGTTATTATGAATCATATAATGGAACTTGTAAACCTTTTTAATTGTAATTTATATGTAAATTTGTATTGATTTGTTTAATAATAATAAAAAATAAGTTAATAAAAGTGAATAAGTGAAGATATAATTTAAAAAAAAATATAATCAATTGATAAAAAACAATGGTTTACGATAAGTACCTCTTGAAGTGTATGGTATATGAGTTCTTCCTGCAATCACATTAGGGACATGGCTTATTGTCGATATTCCTAATCTCATATGTATTTATATGTAGGTGTGTCAGAAAGTACCTGTTTACATTGAAGCTCTTGCATTGTCATGCGTGCGTAGTTAAGTAATGAAATTCCCCTCAATATTGGAGATGGTACTGCGACGTACTCAGCTGTACCGTTACTCGAAGGTCTTCTGAGGACGAGGCTGAGGAGGGGGCGAGAGTGGAAGGAAGGGAAAGAGGGCACTGTGTTAGTACTTTAATGGGGATAGAAGAACCTTACTCACAGCGGCAGCGGTCAGGGAATAATAAAGACCCGCTCACACTGGGCATTTTAATCACCTTAAAATGCAGCTTTGAAATTTTAACGAAATTTTATTAGTAAGGTATCTGTATTCATTTGAAACAAAGTTCGTTTGTATATTTATATATTTTTTCGGGATAATCTAGATAAAATTTCTATTTCAAATTATATAATTAAATACAACACACTTTTTTAGTTTTTTCAAATCTGCATTTTTTATCATTTTTTTATTTATTTCAATAATACAATACAATAAACACAATATAACAAATCTCAATTATCATTACCTTGGGGTTAAACTCACAATAACTACATTAATTTTCAAAACGGAATAAAACTAACAATAACTACATAAATTTTCAAAACGGATTTAAGTAAAAAATATATGAGATTATAAAAAGTACAAAAGTAATAAAAACTAGTGTATGTCTAAACTGAGATTGCGTTTAAATATTCCAATCTCACTTAAATATCGTTTAAGATATATGATAATTTATAATTTATTTTTACGTTAGTAACAGTGTGGCGTCATTGTATTTTTTAATAAATAAAAACGAATTAACTAGACAATAAAGAAAGCGAGATTAATACATACAGTTATTATAACTATAGAAAACAAAGCATAATAAATTGAATATGTTAAATAAATTGAAGAATAAATCAAAGATGCACATTCCTTCAGAAAATACGTAAGGATTATCATCATGAATTTCATTAGTTATATTATCATGGCCTGCGCTGAGGATCTGTTTGATTTCATTAAGATATGGTCATATCACCGTGTCATAGTAACTTATACATTATTTTAGTCATAATCTAACTCGAGCTTTTGGTGGTGGGTTAAGAACTGTTAGTCAAGTTGGTATATTGTTACGTACATAGCTACATAGGTTGGTACCCGTGGAAGCAGTCTGCAGTGATGCAGTTAGATGCAGGCGGCATAGTACCATCAATGTATATAATACGCTCCGATGGTTAGACCCTACAAAGGACATTGGCCCTGCCGAAATACTGCACCATACCTTTTACTGTTAAATATGTACGTACCTCATACATTAATATCATAGTTTCCTGGTAGATATCATAACTATACATATAATACTAACATACATAACATGATTCGAGCCCGTGGGATATTAACATTACTCTTTTGTCACAAATGATTATATTAGGTAAGGTTGGAGCAAATGGACTGTTCTTTTACCACCACGACTCGTTCTGCTTATGGGGACTAATAACGCCCCCTTGCAAAACTCTGAAAGAACACATAACACATACGAAGAGTCCGGAGAACTCTAAAACCTTGCACTTATAATGTGAAATGTCGAATATTTTTTAGCATAAGTTCATTTCAGTGGCCGTGAAAAATATTTTTCAATCACATACCAAAATAATATTTTGATCTTGTGCCCATGAAAAGGATCGTACCACCGATTCAGTTTCCAATTTTGTAGCATGGTTTCATTAAAACAATTAAAAAATATGAAAGGATTTTAATTAGTACATTTTTTCATTTTCTGTTCATAAAATTACATGTTCTAGCCTGTGATTTTATATTTTTATGTATTTCAATACATGTTATTATATCAATAGGCAAGCCAAGGTTATCGGCTTCTATAAGCTATTTCGCTACTGCAGTAGTTGCATGTTACACATGAGATCCAACTGTCGATGGCGATTGTAACTATGTATAGTTGAAGAACGTACGTACCAAACTATAAACCCTTAAATCTAAATTATTGAATATTTTAAGATGCTTTTAATTCAAAGCTTTTATATCAGGATAGGATATTGAAGGCGATCCCACCATCCGCCCAGACTCGTTCCAGGAGAAGAAGTCTCCTATTCGAGTCCGCTGATAATACGCCGGCAAAGATGCGTATAGGTGCGAGGAGTGTGACCTACGAGCTACCAGCTACCCCCGGGCAGCCTGCACGTCAACACCCCACCAGCATCCCCTCGCAACCGCCAGAAGGGCGGCCTCCAGGAATGCGCACCCCAAGAATCAGTTTACCCTCAAAAGCCCTGCATATACTATCGTATACTATCTCTTTTGTATACCATATTATATACACCACAGTGTCTACCTATTTTGACACAAAATGTCTTGTTTCTTTGACATGAAAACAAACAGAGAAGGACAGAGGCATCAACTCCTTATACATAGCAAAACAAATAATAAATAGAGAAAAGCATAGTAAGCAAGTTATAACATAAGATGAGCAATATAAAAGAACAGAGGTATCAACTCCTTATACATATAAAAACAAATAATAAATAGAGAAAAGCATAGTAAGCAAGTTATAACATAAGATGAGCAATATAAAAGTACAGAGGTATCAACTCCTTATACATATAAAAACAAATAATAAATAGAGAAAAGCATAGTAAGCAAGTTATAACATAAGATGAGCAATATAAAAGTACAGAGGTATCAACTCCTTATACATATAAAAACAAATAATAAATAGAGAAAAGCATAGTAAGCAAGTTATAACATAAGATGAGCAATATAAAAGAACAGAGGTATCAACTCCTTATACATATAAAAACAAATAATAAATAGAGAAAAGCATAGTAAGCAAGTTATAACATAAGATGAGCAATATAAAAGAACAGAGGTATCAACTCCTTATACATATAAAAACAAATAATAAATAGAGAAAAGCATAGTAAGCAAGTTATAACATAAGATGAGCAATATAAAAGAACAGAGGTATCAACTCCTTATACATATAAAAACAAATAATAAATAGAGAAAAGCATAGTAAGCAAGTTATAACATAAGATGAGCAATATAAAAGTACAGAGGTATCAACTCCTTATACATATAAAAACAAATAATAAATAGAGAAAAGCATAGTAAGCAAGTTATAACATAAGATGAGCAATATAAAAGAACAGAGGTATCAACTCCTTATACATATAAAAACAAATAATAAATAGAGAAAAGCATAGTAAGCAAGTTATAACATAAGATGAGCAATATAAAAGTACAGAGGTATCAACTCCTTATACATATAAAAACAAATAATAAATAGAGAAAAGCATAGTAAGCAAGTTATAACATAAGATGAGCAATATAAAAGTACAGAGGTATCAACTCCTTATACATATAAAAACAAATAATAAATAGAGAAAAGCATAGTAAGCAAGTTATAACATAAGATGAGCAATATAAAAGAACAGAGGTATCAACTCCTTATACATATAAAAACATATAATAAATAGAGAAAAGCATAGTAAGCAAGTTATAACATAAGATGAGCAATATAAAAGTACAGAGGTATCAACTCCTTATACATATAAAAACAAATAATAAATAGAGAAAAGCATAGTAAGCAAGTTATAACATAAGATGAGCAATATAAAAGAACAGAGGTATCAACTCCTTATACATATAAAAACAAATAATAAATAGAGAAAAGCATAGTAAGCAAGTTATAACATAAGATGAGCAATATAAAAGAACAGAGGTATCAACTCCTTATACATATAAAAACAAATAATAAATAGAGAAAAGCATAGTAAGCAAGTTATAACATAAGATGAGCAATATAAAAGTACAGAGGTATCAACTCCTTATACATATAAAAACAAATAATAAATAGAGAAAAGCATAGTAAGCAAGTTATAACATAAGATGAGCAATATAAAAGTACAGAGGTATCAACTCCTTATACATATAAAAACAAATAATAAATAGAGAAAAGCATAGTAAGCAAGTTATAACATAAGATGAGCAATATAAAAGAACAGAGGTATCAACTCCTTATACATATAAAAACAAATAATAAATAGAGAAAAGCATAGTAAGCAAGTTATAACATAAGATGAGCAATATAAAAGAACAGAGGTATCAACTCCTTATACATATAAAAACAAATAATAAATAGAGAAAAGCATAGTAAGCAAGTTATAACATAAGATGAGCAATATAAAAGTACAGAGGTATCAACTCCTTATACATATAAAAACAAATAATAAATAGAGAAAAGCATAGTAAGCAAGTTTTAACATAAGATGAGCAATATAAAAGAACAGAGGTATCAACTCCTTATACATATAAAAACAAATAATAAATAGAGAAAAGCATAGTAAGCAAGTTATAACATAAGATGAGCAATATAAAAGTACAGAGGTATCAACTCCTTATACATATAAAAACAAATAATAAATAGAGAAAAGCATAGTAAGCAAGTTATAACATAAGATGAGCAATATAAAAGTACAGAGGTATCAACTCCTTATACATATAAAAACAAATAATAAATAGAGAAAAGCATAGTAAGCAAGTTATAACATAAGATGAGCAATATAAAAGAACAGAGGTATCAACTCCTTATACATATAAAAACAAATAATAAATAGAGAAAAGCATAGTAAGCAAGTTATAACATAAGATGAGCAATATAAAAGAACAGAGGTATCAACTCCTTATACATATAAAAACAAATAATAAATAGAGAAAAGCATAGTAAGCAAGTTATAACATAAGATGAGCAATATAAAAGAACAGAGGTATCAACTCCTTATACATATAAAAACAAATAATAAATAGAGAAAAGCATAGTAAGCAAGTTATAACATAAGATGAGCAATATAAAAGTACAGAGGTATCAACTCCTTATACATATAAAAACAAATAATAAATAGAGAAAAGCATAGTAAGCAAGTTATAACATAAGATGAGCAATATAAAAGTACAGAGGTATCAACTCCTTATACATATAAAAACAAATAATAAATAGAGAAAAGCATAGTAAGCAAGTTATAACATAAGATGAGCAATATAAAAGAACAGAGGTATCAACTCCTTATACATATAAAAACAAATAATAAATAGAGAAAAGCATAGTAAGCAAGTTATAACATAAGATGAGCAATATAAAAGTACAGAGGTATCAACTCCTTATACATATAAAAACAAATAATAAATAGAGAAAAGCATAGTAAGCAAGTTATAACATAAGATGAGCAATATAAAAGAACAGAGGTATCAACTCCTTATACATATAAAAACAAATAATAAATAGAGAAAAGCATAGTAAGCAAGTTATAACATAAGATGAGCAATATAAAAGTACAGAGGTATCAACTCCTTATACATATAAAAACAAATAATAAATAGAGAAAAGCATAGTAAGCAAGTTATAACATAAGATGAGCAATATAAAAGAACAGAGGTATCAACTCCTTATACATATAAAAACAAATAATAAATAGAGAAAAGCATAGTAAGCAAGTTATAACATAAGATGAGCAATATAAAAGAACAGAGGTATCAACTCCTTATACATATAAAAACAAATAATAAATAGAGAAAAGCATAGTAAGCAAGTTATAACATAAGATGAGCAATATAAAAGAACAGAGGTATCAACTCCTTATACATATAAAAACAAATAATAAATAGAGAAAAGCATAGTAAGCAAGTTATAACATAAGATGAGCAATATAAAAGAACAGAGGTATCAACTCCTTATACATATAAAAAAAAAAAAAAATTAAAATAATAAAGAAGATAGGATAGGATAGTTTGGAGGCTTTTTTTTTCTTATACAGAATATGTAAACAGATCGATGGTGTGTACCTATGTATAATAATAAATAGATAATTTATATAGCGCCATTTTTGGATTTTCGTCTCAAGGGCGCTTGAGAGTCCCCATAAATATTGTTTAGTGTATTCTGCCATACAAATTGTATGAAACGATGTCGTCTCCAAAATCAATTTCTAAAAAACCCCATAGAATTGTGAAATTATATCTCTCCACTATTTAATAGTAATGAAGAGTATGTACCTTCTTCTTCTTCTTCTTCTTCTTCTTATGTTAGGCCTAAGGGCCTGTTATTTGCAGATACGTTGTTCTCCTGCGAGGTTGAGTCCCAGCTGTCCTTCCACCTCTTTGGTGGTCTGCCTGGTGGTCGTCTTCCTTCGGGTCGGGTGTGTAGTGCTATGTAAGGGATCCTGGATGCCTCCATCCTATTTACATGGGCATATCAAAATCTCCTTCTTTGCCGACCCCATCTGACGACATCCTCAACCTCGCAGATCTCTCTGACTCTCGTGTTTCTTATTCTGTCTCTAAGCGTGAGACCGGCTATTGCTCGAAGTACCTACCTATATTAAAGTAAGTTACTATAGCTGTAAACTATAAGTAGGTACCTACCTTCCTACCCATGAGAGGTTAAACTCTTTTTATATTTCTTGTTGCACATTGCACATGTATGTAAGTACCTACATACCCAAATTATGGATATTATTAATAACAGCCAAACACAAGTATGACATTAAATGAATATTATATTAGCCTATACCTTGATATGAACCGCTATTCCGACAATTATTTCGAACCTTGAACCTCGCTTTACGATTCATAGAATACCTACTGCCCATTGTATGTAAGTAAGTACCTAATATCCACATGAACCTCCATTGTATCGTGTCTAATGTCACGCAGGACAGAGTCACTGTACGAAATAGTTCACGCAACAGTTGCTCTACAAAACTAAATCCCTGTAATCGTAAAATTTGGACGCTCTAGTTATTATTTATTTCGAAATACAATTTATATTTTACTCTCCACCATTAGATATATATCATCATCATCACCTATTGCGCTGCAGCCCATCATGAGTCTCGGTCTCCTCAAGAACTTTCCACCATACCACCAGGTCCATCGTCCGTACCTTCCAATTAGTTACACTGATTTCTTTCAAATCCATTACTACCTGTTATGAAAAAAAAATTTTTTTCACTAAACGAGTCTGTTTTGAGGCAGTATTTTTTTCAATTTGGTCAAAGGTTACGTTGTAGTGGAAATGATGAATGGCACCAATCTATGGTAGAGATTCTCAGGTTATAAAGGCAGAGAGTAGTGAATTATGTTAGGATATTTAACAGTATAATGTACCTCTATATACATAAAATTGTAATGGAAATGATGAATGACACCAAGCTATGGTAGAGATTCTCAGGTTATGAAGGCAGAGAGTAGTGAATTATGTTAGGATATTTAACAGTATAATGTACCTCTATATACATAAAATTGTAATGGAAATGATGAATGGCACCAAGCTAAGGTGGAGATTCTCAGGTTATGAAGGCAGAGAGTAGTGAATTATGTTAGGATATTTAACAGTATAATGTACCTCTATATACATAAAATTGTAATGGAAATGATGAATGACACCAAGCTATGGTAGAGATTCTCAGGTTATGAAGGCAGAGAGTAGTGAATTATGTTAGGATATTTAACAGTATAATGTACCTCTATATACATAAAATTGTAATGGAAATGATGAATGGCACCAAGCTAAGGTGGAGATTCTCAGGTTATGAAGGCAGAGAGTAGTGAATTATGTTAGGATATTTAACAGTATAATGTACCTCTATATACATAAAATTGTAATGGAAATGATGAATGACACCAAGCTATGGTAGAGATTCTCAGGTTATGAAGGCAGAGAGTAGTGAATTATGTTAGGATATTTAACAGTATAATGTACCTCTATATACATAAAATTGTAATGGAAATGATGAATGGCACCAAGCTAAGGTGGAGATTCTCAGGTTATGAAGGCAGAGAGTAGTGAATTATGTTAGGATATTTAACAGTATAATGTACCTCTATATACATAAAATTGTAATGGAAATGATGAATGGCACCAAGCTAAGGTGGAGATTCTCAGGTTATGAAGGCAGAGAGTAGTGAATTATGTTAGGATATTTAACAGTATAATGTACCTCTATATACATAAAATTGTAATGGAAATGATGAATGACACCAAGCTATGGTAGAGATTCTCAGGTTATGAAGGCAGAGAGTAGTGAATTATGTTAGGATGTTTAACAGTATAATGTACCTATGCATACTTTATTGATCATAGACTAAAGTACTCATTTGATTATTTTCAAATTTTGCAAATATGTACCTATGTATATCTTATACTCGCTTAGACCCCATTAGATTAGAAGAATATCTGAATACCTCGTGCTTCTCAATTTTTTCAAACGTCAAATATTTTAAAGTGACCCCAAGCTCAGGAAACTTAAAATTTGAATTTTTATTTTCAAATTAGTAAAAAGACACATCACTTTCATAAAAGAGCAATGATGAATTTTCAAATTTTCATAATAAAATATTAAAATTAAAAAAAAATACTGAACAAACTCATTTCATGAAAATGCTGAAAATTTGGATACTTTATGGAATGACTTGTTATTGAGGAGTTTATCGTTGACCACAATCCATTCGTTTCATTTTGATATACAATTTATATTATTCACTTTCATGCACAGCATCAAACAGCCTCTGAAATTATTCTTACATCAATCATTTTCATAATATAAATTCGAATTTATATAATGACCGCACCATTTTTTTTCATCAATCCCTACCTACATCTTGTTCTAATGTCACATAGATCCATTCTTCAAAAAGATCCTAGTATGCGATTGACAAATATAAATCCTAATATTTATTAAGAGCACTATGGATAGAGATATATGGCATTCAATTCACTCCGTCTATCCCATTAGCGTTAAAACGTGATAGTGTATTTATTAATTCATGGAGTTATATGAATACAAGCTAGTTTTAAATTAAATAAATCGCATTGGTTCAATCTGACATGTTTACAAATCGTTCGAGTCAAAGAAAAGATAAAAGAATTAAAATACAGGTTCTTCGTCCGACCGAGCGTTGATATATTTTTATGAAGTAACGGTGAAATGTGTGAAATTTAACGCATGGTAAATAGAAAACCTGAACTTGAATAATTGAAGATTTTCATCGAGACTAATAATTCATACCATCACGCCATATCCCACAATGTGGGGTAACCAGCGACATGTGTGCTGGTGTGCATTAACTTATAAAAGGAAGCACGACACATGCATGCACAATAAATATATAGTTCTATTTGTAATGAGGAAAGGGAGGCTTAATAATTTATTTGAATGACAATATGAATGTAAAAATTTAAGTTATTTTTTTTTTAATTTTAAAAAAGAAAATTAAATTGTATCTTAATACGTCAAAATATATAAAAAAATAAATAATTTATGGTATGGCAACATTTCCGTTGCAATTACGAACATACCTATCTAATTATTATTTTATGTGGTCCGGAGAAATGCCGCGTGAGCGGGACGCATATATGCGATAAACAACGAGTGCGAGCGAGACGACGACACCCGGCGACCGTCCGTACAGAACGCGTTATTTTGTTATTCACGACATTATTGAGCGCGGAGAAATGCCAAAGCGAGAGGGCTACAGCCGAAGCGTGGGAATATGCGTGCGAGTGAGGGAGACGGCGATAGACCAGGTTCGCCTACTGATTTACTGGCTTACATGAGCGCGGTACATTCATCCCGACCGATACAGGGTAAACACAAAAGTACGAAAAATATTTATTATATTATTTTTTTATTTTGTACTTACCAACTATTCAGGAAACTTATCGGTAGGTACTGTGTTAAATATTAATTATACACGCACCCAATAATAAGTTGCCACATTTTGGAGACTTTATTGTCTCACAGATCCACACTGAAAACTCAATTAAAAACTGTCTCCACCAGGAGTCGAATCCGGGATCTTTTGACAAAAAGTAAATTGTTTTGTTTTAATTTTTTTTATTTAATTTTAAGAATTAGGAATAAGGTCAATTTTATAATGTCTTTTTAAGAGGGTGACTGCTGCCAACGTACCTATTTTTTCAATTTGATATACCATCATTATTACTAAACGAATCATTTTGAAAAAAATAACCTAGTTAGTTTGGATATTAATAAAGAGAAATATACCTTAACTTTTTGATTATGTTCTGTATATATTCTTGTAGGAAAATAATAAGCATACCCCGATTTAAGACATAAATCTAAAATTTCTAAAAAAATATAAGGTATAGAACAATATTTTTTTTTTATAAATTAAAGAAGAACAAAATACCTGGAAAAATATGATATGACGTTGCATTAACGCATCAGGTTAAGTAAATAAACCAAAAAAACTTTTATGATGCAATGGCGCTGAATGGAAAATAAATGTTTTTTAGGTTTATTTACTAAACCTGAAGCATTAATGAAACGTCACATCATATTTTTCTAGATATTTTTGTCTTCTTTAATTTAAAAAAAAATATATTACTCTACGCCTTATAGTTTATTAAAAATATATGATAAACGTTGAAAATCGGGGTATGCCATTATTTTTCTACAAGAATTATTACAGAACATTATCAAAAAGTTAAGGTTTATTTTTGTTTATTAACATCCAAACTATCAAAATTATTTTTTTAAAAACGATTTGATAATAAATAATGATGGTATATCAAATTGAAAAATAGGTACGTTGGCAGCAGTCCCCCCCTTAAACTATTTTTTGTACCTACCTAACAATTGTAAATAATTTTGTTTAAAAGTAAGTTATATGATTCAACCCGTTTCCAATCAGCCACTCCAAAGCTTGGAAAAGCGCGAGGATTGTTAAAAAATGGTAAAAGTTAAAAGTCAAATGTAAGTTATAAAAATAAAATAACAATTTGTCAAAATATTCATTCATTCAAACCATCACGGCATACCTATCCCAAAATGTAGGGCAACCAGCGACAGGTGTACGGGTGTGAATTACCTTATATATAAAAGTAAACACGAGACATGCGTGTATGCCCACAGACCAGTTTCGTCTCACCTAAAAAGTCAACATGCAGAATGTATGGTGAACCATATTGCTGAACTTTGTGAGATGTTATTGTTACCTGTTGTATTTTCTATTAACCGGCTCTTATGGGACACCTGAAAACGATAATTATTGAAAATAGTGGAATCACTATTCCAAGCCGGTGCTCCACAGCTAATTTTTTTTTTTTTTTAATAAAAATGAATATGTCCTTGTTAAACAAGTACATATACATCTTCCTACGTTCCCTAAAATAAGCATGAATGCTTGTGCTATAGGTGAACGAAATCGGTCGAGGCAGGATTCGAACTCGCGACCACTGGATTACTAGCCCAGCGCGCTAACCGCTCTGCCACCGACCCATCTCAATTTAATCGTAATTTTTATTGTAACATTTAGTTCAATGTCCCTAAATGTTATACCTATTATTATGGATCCCATTGCTACTGAGAGTTATTCTAAGCCGTGCCTCGCAGCTATACCTGTGAAGGATATCCATTGTACACCCGTGGAGACCCACAGTGCAGCTGGTTTTCAGCAATCCTTGGACAATCATATTATAATATATATTTAGATACATATATACATAATAATACAAAAATGAAAACTAAACACAAAAAAAAATTAAAAATAAATAAATAAACAACGCATTATTACTTATATTACCTACCTACTACTTTTGCTTAGCACGAAACCGGTTGTAGTCTTAATAAATAGTGGAATTGATTTTAAACACGTTTTTTATTTTTATTTATTAAAAATTTTAAGAAATTTAAATGAAATTCCATCAAGAACTGACGATCGAAAAGTTAAATCTAATTATTACTTGTATTATTAGTTAATTTTGATTACTTAACAGCCATTCACTGCAATGCTTTTTGAACTTCTGCAGTGAGGCTGCCCTACGAATGTGCTGCGGCAATTCATTCCAATATTTGGTTGGTGTGTATGACTGTATAACTCCCTTCAAAGGCAATGGTTCGATGTCTGGGAGAATAAGTAGATGGTCTCTTTGTCGCGTAGCATATAATATACATGTGAATATCACAGGACCACTGAAATCTGTCATACAGATAGAAAGGTGTCTTACTTTTATTAATGATTCTGAATGTTTGACACAGATGATAAAACTTCCTTCCGTTAAACTAATTCAGTATCCCGTGCTGCTTAAGGTATGAAGAGACATGTGCTCGCCTAGGTTTATTGAGGTAATGATTGTGAGTGCAAAAAGTTGAAATAGTGTACCTATTTAGTGTGGAACGGGAACAATCACCTGATTCATAATTGCATAAACTGCTAGCCCTAGAACAGGATTTCCTAGTTGGGCAGCAGGAATCTACTCATTGTTGTCATTATAAATATGGTGTGTATATTTTACGAAAATAAAAATTGCGCTCCACGGCAGTGCTGAATGTGCACTCGAGTGACGCCCGCCCGGTCGATTCGTTAAATTTAAAAAAAGAACACACGCGTAACGGTGCTTGGAGCGAAAGTGTGTCACGAAACGTAAGGTCCTAACCGCCTCTCAGTCTGCAGGCCAATATCGACCTTGACCCCCGCGCTACTGTGGGCAAAAGCGACAGCGGGTCGCGTGCAAAGCTAATTGGGGCGATCATTTCGTTTTCTGTATTTTACCTACTGACTGACTGGGATATGCACACTCTTATATTGATGTAAACACACGAATGTGACACATTGTAGGTCACGTGACAATTAAAACATTTCGCGCAAGATGGACGCCATTGTTTTAAGTTTTTGACGTTTAAGCTTATTTAAAAATAAATTTGAAAATTGTTAAGTAAAAAGGCTCGTAGAAGAGTTATCTGATTTATTATTTTTTTCTTATATGCATATTTTTCATTACTTCATAACATCAGGATATAATAATGACAATCACATAATTGTTTTTTTTTCGCTTTTTTAATGAACTCTGTGGTCTTTGTATGGGACTTCTTTTTTTGCAATTGCTTCCCCGATAATTTAAAGGTACCTAATATTTAAATTCATTCAGAAAAACATGGTAGTTTTGTAGGCGTTGTTTGTCTTTTCTTTAACTGTTTTTTTGTTTTTATTTTTACTTATAAAATTCTCACGTCGTCAAATGGCACAAATCGACCTTAAATGGTCGTATTGCCTATCTTATTTTTATTTTATTTTCTCTCATAAAGCTACAGTTATATTTTTTTTTACATTACATTTATTGTACAAAAGTTGAGCCAAAAGTGCTTTCTTCAATTTAAATAAATTAGTATGCAGTACCTAATTGAATGCATAGTTGAAAAATTAATAAAAAAATACAAGATAAAAGAAAAAAGAAAATTCAAAAAGATATAAAATAATAATAATATTTTTTTTTATTAATATTTTAGGATTCGTATTTTATTTTTTTCTATTTGTAATCTGCATTTTTACTTGTAGGTCTATTATTGTTATTCGTTTATTATTCTTTTATTTATTTTATGCATTTTTTCTTTTTTATATAATTCTGTTTTTTACTACCTATAATTTGTTTTTTATGTATTATCATGTAAAAATACTGTTTTATTTGTTTGTGTAAAAGATTATTCAACCGTTAATTTAAATCACGATTAAGTTATTTGATTCAACCTGTTTGATCTCAACACCTTCCGAGTTCTAAGTTTCCACTTTCTTACAACCCGGGTCTTTTTAAAACCCGAATCAATATTTTTCTGAGAAAATTGTAAATCCTCCCCAATGCTACGTAGTGCGTTTCTTCGAAAGAATATAATGGACCTAAATCCTAATAACTGGCGTCCCCTACGTAGCCATAAAAACTGCACCAATGCCTCGCAAACCGCAAAGAAAATTATACGTTTAGTAGTAAATTATAAAAAATATCATATAACATCACGGTAGGTATATCCCACAATATATACCACAAGTTAATGTCCTTGGAAAACAGACAAACTCTATTTGACATGACATTCCTGCACAAAATAGTAAACAGTATTATTGACATCGCTGCACTTCTTGCGAAAATTCCCTTCAACATACCGACGAGACAAACTAGAAAAAAATACACATTCAGACTTCCCATCTGTGGCACAAATTATGCACAGCACACTTTCATATACAGAGCATGCAGAAATTATGATTCTTTCTTCCATGACATTGATCTCTTCAACTCATAAATAAATAAATAAAATAACGCCCCATTTCCTTTCAATTTCCTTTTCCTACAGCAAAAAATATTATGTTACTGATGTTTCTTTTTCAATTCATGTTTTTTAACCAGTAATATTCATCAAACATTTTTGGCTTATTTGTTGTATTAATGTCTGCTTGTCCTGTATACTAAATTGGCTGTGTGTTTGTTTTCAATAAATAAAATAAAAATAAAAAAATAAATAATCAACGACAAGTATGCGGATGTGCATAGCCTTTTAAAATGACGCACAACACATGCATCATACATATCCACACACCAGTCTCAAGATATAATTTAAAAATTGGCTGACAGAAAAATAAACATTCGTTGACTATGTAGGTGCTAAACACTATATGGTGGTCATTCTTCTCCACGGTCTACTGACTCCAAAGTTGCCAAATACTCGGAGTTTTTCAACAGATTTTCATGCAACAAGTCTATTTTCATTACTCTGAGTATCGTAGACCGTCCATTGCTAACTTGCACAACCGTCCAACTGCTGGCGAAGTAATAGTGCTTCACAGAAGTGAACCTTTATTTTTTTGTAAAATATTTTGAAAAAATATTTTGTAAAAATATTTATATAATTTAATGAAACATTATAATTGGCTTATTTCTTTGTTTATTGTATAACTTTACTATGATGGAATATTTTTATTATTGCATATGCGCAAACATTGGATTTTTTTCCCTGTCGGGAGTCAAAGATATTTTTTAACAGATTTTTAATTATCTCAATAGAGACGAAGTTGGAATATTTATTGTAGGAGAACCGGGAAATCAAGGCACCCAAATATTCGATTACTTACACATTGGTACAAGTAGGTAAATAAGACAAAAATGACCTTATAAGTCTGGCGCAATTCAAGGGTGACTTCTATGCGAAAAATGCATTGTCACCTCAGATATAAGAATTGTAGCTTTCATTATTTACAAAAAACCAATTCTCTCAATAGATGGCGTTCCAACAAAATAAATAAAAATTATAAGATTGTTGTTCATAATTTCACCCATAGATGGCTGTAGTAAAAATTCCTTATTTTCAAGCGAAAAGAATTTCAGTATTACAATATATAGAACTTTCAAAATTGAATTGATAGGGATCTCATTAAAAGGCATAATTGGTGAACGTTGCGCAAGCGCATAAAGTGATCACGTAAACCAGCCGATGACAGGTCGTAAGCCCTGTAGGTGCCTTGATTTCCCGGTTCTCCTACAATAAATATTCCAACTTCGTCTCTATTGAGATAATTAAAAATCTGTTAAAAAATTTACTATGATGTATTTTGTATAAAAAAATATCTTGTCTCAGAATAAAATATAATAAAAATAAATAAATAAATGCGTTGATCGTACCACAAATACCATTCATACCTATTCATTCAACTGTTTTAAGTTTTAAACTCTTCTTTTCAAATATTGACTAAACTATATCGCACTTCTGAATTCTTGTGTTTTTCCTAATTTATAACCCTATATACAGAGTTCTTCTTCGTCTTCTCAATTAGCCTAATACGTTCTGGGTCAGCTTCCCTCCTGTTACCTGGATTACCAGGTGTTCTTCCATGTCTTAGGAGGACGTCCTGGAGGTCTGCCCCAGAAGTCGACCCCATCTTTCGATATCCTCAACTTCGCTCAATTTTCGGATCTCTGTGTTTCGTACTATATCACGAAAGGTTTTGCCAGCGATGTTTTTGAGTACCTAACTTTAACTTCGCCGGTTCGAAGTTATAAACTAATTTATTCTTCTTCTTCTTGTGCCGCTCCTAACGAAGGTTGTCTATAATCACACCAAACTAATCCCGATCCTGCGCCAACCTAATTAGTGACGCCGCATCCGGAATCCACGAACCTCTGCCAGAGATTTTTAAGCCGCGACATAAAATAATTTAAAAATAAGTATATTAATAACTGAAAACAATATGTTCGATATAGTTCATCGAAGGTACATAGTTTCGACCAGCATTAGAGTGGAGCATCGTCCAACCTTGGTGAGCTTCCAACTGTAACCATTGCTAATATTGCAATAGGTACAATTTCCTAATAACCGTTCGTGCAGCTACCATTCTTTTGCCATACTTATATATTTTTAAATACATTTATTTATTTTTAAGGCTTTACACACGAGCATGAAGTTAACAATCAACACCATTATTTTTATTTCAAATGACAATAATAACAAGTACAAAATAGTTGTACAAGTTCTAACATAATTCACTACTCTCTGCCTTCATAACTTGAGAATCTCTACCATAGCTGGGTGCCATTCATCATTTCTATTACAATTTTATGTATATAGAGGTACTTTATACTGTTAAATATCCTAACATAATTCACTACTCTCTGCCTTCATAACCTGAGAATCTCTACCATAGCTTGGTGCCATTCATCATTTCCATTACAATTTTATGTATATAGAGGTACATTATACTGTTAAATATCCTAACATAATTCACTACTCTCTGCCTTCATAACCTGAGAATCTCTACCATAGCTTGGTGTCATTCATCATTTCCTATACAATTTTATATATATAGAGGTACATTATACTGTTAAATATCCTAACATAATTCACTACTCTCTGCCTTCATAACCTGAGAATCTCTACCATAGATTAGTGCCATTCATCATTTCCATTACAATTTTAGGGGTTCAAATAACTGAGAGGTCACTGTATATTTTTTTATGTTTACATTGAATTATATCTGTTAATTCTTTTGCATTCAATTACATGTAACGTTAGACCAAATTGAAAAAGTATTGCCTCAGAACAGACTCGTCTGTGAGACAGTAAATTGCCAAATAGGAATAAGTGTACATAGTCTTCTTATCAGTTTCAATCCTGGGATTGATTTGCAACAGCTATGGCTGCCTCTCTTCTTCTCCACTCCGCCCTGTCCTCTGTCAGCCTCTTCGTCGTCGATCACCTGGTCCATGTAGCCCTTTCTTGGTCGGCCTCTATAGTTGCTGCCCTCTACCATTCCCTCCGCGATGGTTATGAGCAGACCCGGGTGCCTCATGTTATGGCCATAGTATGGACATAGTATGTTTATTATAAGTCTACATAGTTACATAGGAATAAGTGTACATAGTTTTTATACCAAAGTTACTGTTTTGTTATTGTAATATGTAAAAATAATGGAAAATAAACAATTTCATTTCACAAACAAATTTTTGTTAATCTTTTAATATAAACTGATTTATGTATTTTTTTTAAATAAATGAAATAAAATTAAATAAAACATAATAAAACGCACTTACAAAAATTAAAAATAATGAAATATTCTTACAATGTAGATAACAATTGGTAGTGTTTTCTTAAAAAGCTGCCGAAATGTTCGCTTTTATGATATAATATTGAATACAAACAAAGAAATGTATTTGTATCTAAATTATACTTTCATTCAATATAATGTAAATTTCAATTTGTTTGACTTAAACAGAGTACCTATTGGAGCACTTTAAAAATTCAAACGAATCACTGAAACAAATAAATATATTTTTGTTTTAAAAATCTTAAACTAATTTAGATAATCTAACATAATCAAGAATTAAACAGTGACGGAATTTATTTTATTTCATTTCATATTACCTACTTCTCGAGCAACTAACAGGTTCTATGTCAAATAATAATTTATCACGCACCCAATAACATGTTGCCACATTCAGGAGACTTTCAATATTAATCGTCTCACAGATCCAGACTGAAAACACAATTAAAAACTGTGTCTCCATCGGGAATCGAACCCGGGACCTTTGGATCAGCATATCAGATACCTAATCAACTGAGCCAGAGTGAATAAATAATAATAGCAAGATACTCATGATTTTATTTCTATGTTGTTTCAGAAGTATCCCCATTTGGCGGGAGTGCCTGAGCCCGGGGGGTATGCCCCCCTTCCCCTCCTGACAGCAGCCTCACCAGGAAGATGAAGTATTGCGCCACGGCCAACATGTCCGCCCTGCCTAGCGCCTCCCAGGCGGACCAGGCCGAGGTGGAGAGCCTCCTGCAGGCCTGCTGGCAGCCAGACCTGCTACCCGCTAAGGCGCCACACTCACCTGCATCGCCGCCATCGCCCCCAGACCGGAAACTGTCCCTAGACGCCCTCGACCATCTCATACTCTCCGCGCAACTACCCAACTCGAGCTTGGCGGAGCTCAAACCTCTGCCGCTGCCGTTACCACCCTTCACCGGATACACAGGACATCTCTCTATCAACGGCATCTCGGGACACCACTACCACGCCATCGCACAACGCCTCCCAGAGGAAAACAACAACTTTCCCTCCCAGAGCGGCTATGGCGGAGAACAGAACGTCGTCTCTAGCTCCACCTGCGCAACAGAAACACCCGCGGAAGACTCCAAATCTTACCCGCTCGACTCTGACCCGGATTCTGAGATGTTCTCTTCTACCGCGGAGAGCGCAGACTCTAAGATGTTTCTCGACGTGGCGGACTCCTGCGCCGGCGGCGTCCACGCAGACTCACCGGGAGTCAAAATGTACGGAGTCAACCCGGACAGTTGCGGGGGACTCGATCCAGACTCCGTCGCCACCAAGTCGGAAATATACGACATATCCTCCATCGAAGACATCGCAGCCATCATCGGCTCAGCGATAGCCGACACGACCGTCCCTTCCCAGGTGGAAGACCCCGAACAGAGCGGGTCGAGGGACAGCTGGATGGACTTGGACGCGTGGTTCGAAGGAACTTGCGCACAGCAGGACACCAAAATTGTCATATCTCCCGACAACCTCTCAGAGTTTGTCCTGCCTCACTCGCCACAAAGCGTACAACAGGACTACTGCTCCAAGTCCGAGTACGGAACAAAACTGAACCACGAAATACAAAACAAAAACCACGAGTACATCCAGAGAAGTCTGAGCCACGGCGGTTCCACCCTGCAGAGTTTGCTGACGCACGGCTACATGCCGCTGCTCCAAAACAGGTTACAAAACGGACCGCCCGTGAAACAAGAAGTTCCCAGTTCGACAAGTTACGGTATGGACATCATCTCAACGTCGAGCCCTCCCGGAAATGTCGTTTCGACCACCGACAACCTCCTCTTAAACGGAAGATACATGCAGCACCACTACGCGATAGGCTTGAAGCCCGACGGTCTCTGCAGCCCGGACCATCTTTTAGGAAACTACCCTCACACGACGACGACAACACCCATAGGAAACAAGAGCAAACGCAGTAGAGCACAGAAAAAGCAGCAACAGGCGACAGTCACTCACAGCATAGCCTTTCAGAACGCGGCCGATCTGAGCGGACTGTTGGGCAAAGAGAAACCGGTGCACCGATGTAACATCTGCAATCGGGGCTTCCTCAACAAGTCGAATATAAAAGTTCACCTGCGAACGCACACGGGCGAGAAGCCCTTCCGATGCGACGTCTGTTCGAAGGCGTTCAGACAAAAGGCCCACCTCATCAAACACCAGCAGATCCACAAGAGGATAGGCAGAGACTAGAGCGGGTGGCGTCGGCCTGACCGGTCGATCTATGACTTGAACTATCGGAGTTCCCCAGGGCTCACACCTGTGTCCTCGGCCAGTTTTTTTTTCTTCTGGACGAGCGAAGAAGAACAGATCTCATCGCCTGTAGAATAAATGCGTTCATCAAATACCAAATTGTTTCGACTGCAAACGAATCAAAGAGTTCAGAACGTTAATGAAGACACGGAATGATTAATTCACAACAGTTTTCTTGATTTGCTCGATGGTAACATTAATACGACAAACCTGATATTGTTATACAGAGGTACCTTTTTTAATTTATTAGAGGTACCTTTTTTGATTTTACACATCCGAATATATTCTCTCCTTATATACAAAAAATAATAGATATTATTTCTTTTTTATATATTTTATTATTGATTAAACGTATCACATTTCCTATGGACAAGTGCAATGTTATTTAGTTTGTAATTTAGCAGTAATTTATATCCTTTTTTGTTAAGTCTGTACTTATTTTTACGTTATTTAAATATTTATAACTACTTATTAATTACGAAATGAATTTGTTAAGATTATTTGAATTTAGTAAATTATTTTTTTACTTATAAATAAATCAATGTATAATTAACTGCACATAATAATCATCCATATTTTTAATTAATTTTTGTAATATAATGTAATTTATTTTGTTATATATATATTCTATTTTTTTGTTATAGGTAAGTTTATTTATTATTTTTTGCGATCATTTGATTCATTCTTATTTATTTCATTTGTTTTAGGTTTTTTATTTTATTTTATTTGAATATTCTTTCATTTATAGACATTGATTTCGACATAAGGATAAGACATGATAAACAATATGTAAACATCGTCAAAATGATTATATTTGAAATATATTTTAATGATTTTATTAAATTCTTGCTTATACAGTATTAATTTAAAATGTGTAAATTGTAAATTTTGACAATTTCGAAATTACGGGTAAAATGATCAAATTAAATTTAAAAAAGAACAATCTCTGTTTTCATAATATTTGGATTGTTATCTCCCAAATATTAAAATTTTTTGACTGTCCCTAATACAATCAATGAGTTTTTTATATTATCAGTTTTCTTTCGTCCGGATTTCAACACTGATGATCGCAGTATTTGAAAATCTCTTTGTGGTAACAAATAACGATTACTTTCTTTTTGAAATGCTTCGTTTTGTTGGAGATTTTTCTATGACATCCATCAAAGCGATTGTTTTCAGTTACTTCCAATTGATTACCAGATTTGAACTCCCTCAAAGGTCAATTGCTGCTTTTTTTCATTGTCTTTAGCGATTCCATCTTTAACTATTATAGATTCCGTCCAAAGGGTAGTTTGTATATTCATTCAAAAACCTTTTTCTCCTTTTATTTTGAAATTGGTTTAGTAAATTCCATAGTAAATAATATTAATACTGCAGAGTTTCTCTAGGTTAATTCAATTCGGAACATTTTCCTACTAAACCATTTAAAATTTTGAATAAAGGGGACTTTGTGAAAGCGATAAGTACGCCGAATTAGCAATCCAGTGACCCAGGTTTGAATTCAGCATTGATTGATTGCATCACGTCCACCTACAACACAATCATTTGTTTTTATAAAAGAACATTTGAGGCTTTGTAGCAAGGATATATTCATTCATAAAAAAACAACAAATATATTAAAAAAATATATATAATTTTTGCTATTAGTAACAGTGGACAGACGTGTGGCTTAAGTGCTTGCATCCTTTAATCGATTCCCAGCTCGGATTATCTATTCAAAATTACTTCTCACTAAATAATATTTAATTTCTGCCTACTAGAAATACACATTCGTAAGAAAAACTAATTAGCAACTTTCAAATAAATATGACTATAATTTTTTTCATCTATTTTTACTCTTTCATACATCTATTGAAGTGTTTTCCATAATTCATAACAAATATTGAAATATTTTGATATTGTTGAATGAACCAATGAATTTTTCGATACATTACGATAAAAAATGTATAAACACCTACACTACTTTTTCTTGAAACCACGTCGCTTTTTAGAATCGTTTTTTTTTTTGTTTGAAAAACGACAATTCGCGTATTGACAATTTTAAACAAAAAAACGCGAATTTTTGAGATCTCAAATTTTCATTCAAATGAATATCTTAAAGTTTGAATAATAATATTGAATTTCCAGGAGGAATTTATACAAAGGTGATAAAAAATATGTACCTTTCATTAAAATTGTAAATAAAATTATATATCAAAATTAAGGAAATAGGTTAAATATGTATTATTATTATTTTTTATATTAATTAATTTATAACGATACATTAATATTATTAATGTAAGTTAATGTTTGAAGGCCAGTGTGTGTTGTTTGCAAATTTCCGTCAAGCTATCTTGGATCCATGCATTTTTGTTTGAAATTATTTTACAAAAATTAAACATACGTTTGTGCAGTTATCTATGTAATTATTTTTTTAATAATTAGTATAACAAATTGCGCATTATAGCAATAAAATTGTTATAAACACGAAATTTTACGCCATTCTGTCATTGTAATGATATATTATAATATATTTTTTTATTACTCATACACAACAATGACATACCTAATATGATTTAGATGGCATATAATATGTAAATGACATATGATATTTCTTAATTAAACACTCATATTCTCCTCAATATTCATCATATTTTGTCCTTTTTATTTACCATTTGAAATATTACAAAATTATAGTTGCACTTAGTAACAAAAATGAAAATATTAACAAAAAATAAATTACCCGTAAGAAATTTGAAAAACTAAACATAAAACATTTTCGTTAGTAGCGAACTGCTTACAAAAGCCGATAAGCTTAGCTTGCCTCTAAATATTCATAAATTTGTAAAGAAATACACAATAAATATTTAATCTAAGGTTAGAATCACTGGTTATATTTAAAAAAAAATATTACTAATTCAAGACCCAATATTTTTGATTTGCATTTTTATTTTTTACTAAATGAATATAAATTGTAACGTAGATTACGATCCTTATATAATAATACAAGGTCACAGTTAAAGCATAATTGGTGAACGTTGCCCAGCGCACAAAGTGTACACTCAAGCCAGCCGATGACAGGTTGTAAGCCCTGTAGGTGCTTTTGACTTTGACCGCGTTTCCCACATTTCTCTTCTTGTATCTCTCCTTTGATATGTAAATACCTATAAATCAGTTCTTCAGATGTATTTTTCATCCACGTGCATAAAAATGCACATACATACATCTTCGAAAATCATTCTTCATTTTAGAAATATCTGGATTTTATTTAGAAGAACAATTCTCTTAACTTGACATTAGCTTATTTTAAATACATCTATACTAGACAAGATAAGTCTCTGCGTCAATATTTCGAAACTATATTGCATAGTTAAGAATATTCTGCCCCATTGTTTTTTTTTTATATTGTTTTTGTATTATCATATTAATGCCTTTTAAAACACTCGAGATTTTTGCAGCAAAACACTGGCCTAGGTTAGTTAACACATTAAAGTAACACTATTTATATTTTTTCAAAACAAAATTGTTGTTATGATGTGAATAGACTAATGTATTCTAATTTAAATATTAAAATTAAGGCTGAATGTTGACTGAAGATTTTTAAATTTAAGTATCAATCTACTGCTGTACCTACTTGGATTTTATTAAACCCAGATTCGTTGAATTTTATATTTTTTTTTGATTAAATTCTATCTTTTTTACATTCTTATTACATAAATATGATTCGTTTTTCTGCATAAAAAAATAAAAATATGCCTAAATAGAAATATGATTAAGTTAATCCAAAAATGTATAAAAATACAAATATGCCTAAATAACTCAAATATATCTTTCCCAGAAACTAGAAGCGTTTTATTACAAATTAACTGTTTCGAGTAGGCACCAAAAATTTCATTATTCAATGATATTGTATGAAAAAAAAAATACTGATATATTGATGCTTTCTCATTCGCTTTCAGTAAATCATGCAGAGAGTGAATGAGATGCATGATCTTGTTTACTATTGTGATTTCTTCAAAGCATATTAACTCAAAGGATACATTAGCTCTAAGACGAATGATTGAAAATGTACATCGCTTAAATTAAATATATTTTGTAATTTTAAATATTTTTGTATAGTTTACTGTTTTTTTATTATTTATATACTTAATAGTTATATGTGACCTTTGTTATATTCTGTCCCCTTTTTGTTAAGAATGTGTTAATTTATTTAATTTGTAATATTTTTTCATGTATCTACTTATTTATAATAATATTATAATGAATTGTATGTTTCAATTGAAAAGACTCAGGATGAATAAAAATATAAATCGAAAATTGTACATAATATATATTTTTATAAGATTTTATTGGTGCCTTTATATTAAAATACTGTTTAAAACAGACAATCATTTTATGAAACAAAAAAATATTTGTAAAACTACACATATATGGATAAAGCGTCCACACGCTACTGGTGTCAAAATAATTATACATATTATATAACCAAAACTTAAAATAACTTCATTTTACGATTTGAACTAACGATTAATTGTATATTCAATTTAAGGGGCCATATAAACCTAAACACCTCAATTTCAAATCAAATCCCTCAAATATGTTAAACAGTGTGTTTCTAGAAATAATAGTATAAGTCTTTTCAACATTTCTCTAGTGAATGTTCGTCACACAATTTTAAAATTCAGCCTAAATTCCTCCATAACCATGTGTCGTAGAGAAATAAATCTGTTATAAGCTTAAAGAGTGCATAAAATCAAAGTGAATGACCGATAAAGTTTTTTCATCTCAACTAAGGTTTGTTCTTAAAATGCAAAAAATCAACAAATTTTGGGTTTCCGATAATTTAAATCACGTATAAACCTTTTTTAACGCACGCGATATTTACCCTTACTAACATGTAACTTCATAGTGCATTGGGCGGTTTTAATATATCATGTTTTCAGTCACTAAGTTTAGCGTTATATGTCCTCTTAAGATTGAATAATATTTTTTTTTGTCAAAATTATCACCAGTGGCGTGCAAGTGAATTCCGTTGAAGGTAATCAAATAAAGTTGAGTGGCGAGATAAAAAATGAAAAACATGTTTATATGGGTACCTACACTTACCTGCTGTCTTTGTATTATTTATTTATTAACAATGTATTACAAAAAATATTTTTTCCTTACAGTAACTCTTATTTTTTGAAATAAAAAACTTTACATAAGTACTACATTAAATCGAAACAAAGCTCTTTAGAATGAAAATGATTTTCAAATATTGAAATAAGAGCTTTGATAATTTTCTCTTGTGAAATAATTATTTCAGTTAAGTAGTTTCTCTAAAACAACATAATCAATAATTTTTCGCAGATCCAATTAAAAAAATGAAAAATTTAAATAATATTTTTGAAAACCTATATAGATGACCTAGATAAAAACTGAATACCTACCTACTACTTTTTATCGACTAATATATTTTTAATTGTATTAGGTACTAAATTATCTATATGAAAAAACTGTACATTCTGAATAGATAATATGTCTAGTAACAAATAAACACGATATTTAATTTATTATATGTTTTTATTTTACTTTTTTTGTTTTGTAGAAAATCTCCGTTAAATATTTTTTTACTGTTTTTTTTTAAGATTTAGTAAAAGCGACGATGTATTTTTCTATGTGCGTGTATAATTTTGTGAAATAAAATCGCATAAATCAACTTTATGTAAGATTAATATATTTTTGATGTTTTAATACCAAATCCCCTAAAAATGTTAAAAAAATGTTTGTGTTGGCAACGAAGCAGAAAACGCGTTATGCTGGCAACCCAATGGACTCATCTGAGATCTACCTCATCTTACCACTCGTCACTCATCCACACATGAGCAGTTATGTTTCTGGAAATTGATGCCGGCTATTTGTAGAACTTAAAAAACATACGCAACAAAAGAAGTCTTTGAAAAATTAAAATTCTTAAAGAAATTACATAAAGAAGTGTCAAAGATAATTGCATATTGCAATATAGAAACAGCAGAAGTCGAAGGCCACGGCAAGCGGTAATCCATTTGGTTTATAAGCCTAAGTTTTGGGTTCGATTCCCAGAACATGAGAAATTAATTTAAAATTATCTGAAAACGGGAATTGTTCCTAGTTAAATAGACTAAGATAAATTAAGGAAATTATAGTATAATATAAACCCTTCCGTACACCCTGGGGAAGTGGTGAGCTTCTTTCTATATGACAATTTCTGTGAATTAACTAGTGTTTACAGCCCAGAGAAGCATGAATTGCTTGAGAAATGAATTTAAATAATTTTTTTTTATTTATTCAATAAAATAATCTATATAACAATTATTTGAATTTGTGCACTGTTGTTTTTTTTCTTTACCAAAAACATAAAATGCTTGTGATGAGAGAGTGAGTACATATTATAGAAAGATTCAATTTAAAAATATAAATATTACCTATACCTAACTATAGGTACACAAAAATAAAGCATCAATACAAAAAGCATCAAAACAAATATTGTATCATCTTCATTTGTTTTTTATCTGTATTTTGAAGTTATTATTTGTGTTAAAAAAAAAAGAAGAAAAAAAAATAAGGAATTGCCATTTGGCAATAAACTATCATACCATCATGGTGTAACCAGCGACAGGTGTGCGGAAGTGCGTTACCTTTTAAAAGGCAACGCAACACATGCGTGTATACCAACACACCATCTCATAAGGCACTACATTCAGGATGGGTGGTGAACCTCAAACACAAAAAAAAAAAAAATTATCAATAGATAATTCTATAAACAAGCTTTGCATGGATGTTACCACTCCGCTAGTCAGCAGACATGTTTTATTTTTATATTTGTTTAATTATCCACATCGTCAATGGTAAGTAGTTGCCTATCTATACAGAGCAAGATACGAAAACATGGATTTCGTATATCTTTGCCTACTTCACTAGACACTAGGGTCACGTCATGATGGTATTCATGATGTTAAGAAAATGTCATGATGAGGACTCAATATTGGTACATACATACACACCAACAAATTTACATTTTTAAACGAAAAGGGACGCAAGATACAATTTCTCCGTATGAGTGACAGGGACGATGGCACAAAGCATGACTCGTAACTCCGGTCTTGTATTTTAATAGGTGGTATATTATAATTTCACATTTGTGTCTGTTTGCGATCTAAAATCTGACAAAAATTAATAAGAAACACGTACAAACTCTACAACACAAATGTGACATCCCTGAACTGTAAATACATACTCTCCGTCTGAATTGCAGTATGTTCAGTGACATTCAAATAAAAAAAAACATTAACTTATGTATGAATGTGAACATAGGATTCTTTTAGAATTTATTAAAAAAAACAATGAATCAATATCTCTTATTTTAACCACATAATAAATGTTTCCTACATATTAAGCATACTAACATTGAAAATGGTAAAAACTAGTAAAAAACCTGTTTAGGGTTCACATTTTTCATGCTAGTAGGTACGTATACATTTTACTAGAAATAGGAAACTCATTTTTTAAATTTTTCGAAAAAAAAGAAAATTACAAAATAAATATACAAAAGAAATCAATTCAATATTATTGCCCCCTGAAAGTGTAGACGCTTATGTATATGTATGGGGTAAGAACAAAATTTAAATATTATGAAAATATATGCAGTAGCCAAAAAATTTTTTTTTCTAAAGTAAATCTAAACAAAAAATTTAATTTTTATTATACCTAATTAATTTATATTAAATCAATTGAATTAAATAATTATTAACTAAGAATAAAAGCATATTTCGAATTACAATATGTGCCAATACGACTGTAAAAAAAAACAAATTATGACAATTTCTGAGTTGAAATTTTCGGTAATTAAAAAAACATAATATAAAATAAAAATAAAATAATTAACACTTTCTTGGACCCTGCGCAAGTGGCGAGTTTATTACCTTATGACAATTTCTTCCAACTAACCAGTGTTTCCAGCCCAGAGAAGCAATATTTGCGTGAGAAATGAATTTAAATAAATTTCTCCTCTGCTGAGAATCGAACCCAGGTCGCCCGCACAGAAACCGAACGGCTTACCAACTGTGCCACGGCGGTCGGCCATACTTATCTTAATTACTGTGAAAATTAGGATATCGACTATATAGGTATAAAATCTAAAAAACAATTTCCCAATCTTTGTAAAAATTGTATCAATCCATGCGCCAAATACATTATCTGCATTAAAACGAAAATGAATAATATTATATTAAAATAAAACACATTTTTATTTTTCTTCCACTTGGTTTATTTTGACCTACTAGTTTCGCTCTAAACCAGCATCTTCATAGTACACTACTTTATTTCATTAGTATTCATATTCTGGATTTCTAACAGAATCCTATCATTAAATGCATACTTAATATTTCTTCTATTATTTAGACCTTGGGGCTGTTTTTTAGAGGCCTGCTTCTCCTGCGAAGTTGACTCCTAGCTATCCTTGCATCATTTAGGCGGTCTACCGCGAGGGCAGGTTCCTCGAGGCCGACTGTTCCGTACGATATGAAGAAGTCTGGTGCTGTCCATCCCTTCGATGTGACCATTCCTGTCCATCTTCCGCTGTTTACTACCACACAAATTTCCCTTATTCTAGTGTTTCTCAATCGGTCTCTCTATGTTTCTCTGCTCTCGTTCTGCTCTGCTATCGTTCTGAATGTCTTCATTTCAGAAGCCCTCAGCATTTGCTTACTTCTGATGTGTCTGCATACTTGATTGATCAATATTAATGGTACACCGCCGACTGCTATATAGTCAGTTGTGATCCGCCCTTACGAAGAAGCAGGCATTTCAAAACCTGTTGTAACATACATTTTGTGTTTAAAAATAACAAATAAATAAAGCATACAAAGATTTTCAAAAATTATCTGCAATCACCTGGTTCATAATTGCATATAATTGTCAGTAAGAATTGTAAACAGCTAGCCCTAGAACAGGATTTCCTAGTTGGGCATCAGTAATCTACTTGTTGTTGTCATTATAAATACGGTGTGATAAAAGGTAAATAAATAAATAATGAACGAATCAATAATTTACTATATTTATGTAATATATTAAAAAATAATATGAGTTATTTATTCATCTGGTCACAGCCGATCTCGTTAATAATAATGTTTTATGGATTGATATTGATACAAAAGAAATGCGAGCGAGACGCCAGATGCTAACAGCAGCGGGTGCGTAAGAGACAGTCGCGACGGATAGATCCCGTGTGAGAGGGACATCAATACTCGGTTGCAAACATAAGAAAGGGACGAATATAGACGGGCGTGTGTATTCTACTAGACGATACAGTGTGGCTGCCACGAAAGTATACCATTGACCCAGATCGGTCCGCCAGGTATTCCACTGATCGCGTTATACAGCGTCGAAGAAAGTCACGAACGCTATATAAAAAATAATTATTTCATATTTAATTTTTACACTGCCTATTTGAGAGTTGCCTGCGTTGTGGCCAACACTAAACTCTCCATATAGTTATAGTATTGGATATTATACATTATAATTTATTTATTTATTTATTGAAAATCCTTTTTTACAAGTATAATATCAGAATTAGTGCGATATAACTTGATAAATTAGTATATTAAATGTATAATACTATAATTAAGCTATTTCTATTTATTTATTTATTTATCACACCATTTAAATAATCGTCATTAAAAATAGATAACTGCTGCCCAACTAGGTATACCTGTTCTAGGGCTAGCAGTGTACATATTACTATGATATTTCACAGGAGACATCATATGGGTTGTACCTATTTGCATTTTTAAAAAGTATCTAAACAATATAAACTTTACTATTGTACACTTAACTATTGTATTGTAGTTAGTTAAAAGTTAAAGTTTAAGTCATAAGTGTATACTTACATAATATATATATTTTAATATGTGTATTAGGCTACTCTACTAGGCTATGCTTGTTCCAGAGTAGCGTTATATAAATCAGTTCTATTATTTATATTCGTCATAGTGTTAGTTAATTTTTATAAGGTTTATTGGTAGGTTACCTTTAGTGGTGACAGGAAAATTATTCAAAAAACAATTATTCGAATGCTCAATTTTACGAAAATCAATTTTACGAATGGCAATTATTCGAATAACATTTTTTCGAAAAACAATTTTCCGAACACACAATTATCAGAATTTACAATTCTTCGCGCGCTGGGTTAGTAATCCAGTGGTCGCGAGTTCGAATCCTGCCTCGAGCGATTTCATTCACTCATAGCACAAGCATTTGTGCTTAATTCAGGAAATGTATGAGGATTTTTATATACCTACCTACATGTTACAAGGACATATTCATTCCTTAAAAAATTTTCGACATTTCGGGGCGGTGGAATGGTCGACAGAGCTTGATCCAGGGCTGTAAAACTTAGACGCTGCCCATATGGGTGAAGAGGATACTATATTAGGTACCAGAGCCACACGAAAAGTAAGTTAAATGGGTCGATGGCAGAGCGGTTAGTGCGCTGGGCTATTAGTAATCCAGTGGTCGCGAGTTCGAATCCTGCCTCGACCGATTTCATTCACCTATAGCACAAGAATTCATGCTTATTTTAGGGAACGTAGGAAGATGTATATTATGTACTTGTTAAACAAGGACGTATCTACCAAAAAAAAGTAAGAACCTACCAAAAAATTAACGGGAATGGAGATTAATGTACGTACCCATCATACCATCACGGCATATCCCACAATGTGGGGTAACCAGCGAAAGGTGTGCGGGTGTGCATTGCCTTATAAAAGGGAGAACAACACATCTATGTATACCCACACACCAGTCTCGTTTCACCAAAAAAGGCACTATATTCAGAATGGGTGGTGAACCTCATTGCTGAACTATGTGAGATGTTATTGTTGCCTGTTGTATTTTCAATTACCCGGCTCTTACGGGACACTCAAAAACAATGATTTAAAATAATGGAAGCACTATTCTTAGCCGGTGCCTCACAGCTAACTGTACGTACCCATCAAACCATTATTTCGTTGTGGTATTTTATTGCATCCCGTATAACTTTCGGTTATGTATAGTTAGTATTTGACGATAATAACAAATCGCGTGAGCGAGTTGCTTTTCAAATTGAATAGAGATTGTTTGCAGAGAAAAAATATCAATACTTTTGCCATTTGAGGTTAGGAATAATTTTACTCTGTATTCGTATTTGTCAAGCTATTTTATCACGATTATGAACACTATTTATGATTTTTTATGTTTAAACTTTGACAGCTCATCCGACATTGGTAAAAATGACCTGGCGAGTTTTAACATAATCTTAAAGGTATTATTATTTCCACTAAACAAAAGTAGATAAAATGTAAATGTATAATACATCATTTACCGATTAAGTAGCGTCTAGCCCCTGAGTTTCTTTTCTGCATTCTTAGGTTAGGTTTAAGTTTGTGTATAGCGACTCGCGTGAGCGAGTTGCTTTATAAATTGAATTATAAATTATTTTAAATTAAATATATAATATTCTTTTAATTTTTCGCATTTAATATAAAATTTCACAGCTCATTTGACTTAATACTACGAGATCTCAACCAATCAGAGAGCCAACCGGAAACAGAATGCAAACGGGTAGATTCAGATTGTAGACTCTAGTTACCGATTATACCTTTCAGAAAGTTGTGACGGTAACTAATTAAATAATAGGAAAAACATGTAATAAGTAAATAAAACATTCAGCAAATTACAAAAAAAATCTGTCGCAGACCACACGTCTTAACGCCTCGGCAATGAAGGCGGGACTGAAGTTAGATAAATGAAACCTTTGAACTTATTGTATGAAAATGTACGTCTCTAAAGGTTACAATAGCGTGCGCCCGAGTTGGTATATTTGAATGGAGCGTTTCTTGAATTACGTTAAATATGAATTATTTCATTTTACAAAAAAATAAACTCATTACGAAAAAACGTATTGGAGAAATGTTTAGATTTATAAAATACCTTTCGTTTAAAAAAAGATTTATGTTTCTAAGTCTCATAAGTTTTGAGTTATGGATATTAAATTGGAATAAACGACTATTATTAAAAAAATTATTACGTAAAAAGTACGCAAAACACAAAAATTTCTTATGGAAAAATGTTTAGAAAATGAATGAAAGAATACAATATATTTTTTTCAAAGATGTAACTTTTAACAGTACGGCGTAATGGACTTCGAAAAAAGTACCTTGGAGGCTACCTCTTCCCCTTAAGGTCTAGTGCTGCGGTCACCCCCAACCTTACTGGCTAGGCCCCTAGGGCCGCAACCTAGCCCCTAAGTACTATAATATGTAGCTCTTCGCCCGACGCTGCCTTATTTTAAGGTTCAAGCTATCTTCGCAGAACAGTGTCTTCATTCTGGGGGCAAGTCTTGTCCGACCGGCGAAATCAAAACCCAAGTGATTACCCATTATCATGCATATAATTATCATATGGAGTTTTATGACATCTAAAGATATTATAGAACTCCATATATTAATTAGGTATATCCATGATATGGGTAATCACTAGGGTTTTGATTTGAGACTTGCCCTCCTGAAAAACATAGCGCGAGCTTTCTCTATGGGACACCTTAGTTCTTTGCCAGGATCTAAATCACCAGTGAGAAGATTAAGTAGGTATTTTATTTATACATACATTGGTTGATATAATATTATCTATTTTGAATTGTACCTACCTACATAATATTATCTTGACAATAATACGAACCTTGTCGTTAAAATTACTCTCGTCATATAAGTTGCAAATTCAGATAAGTTATTAAATATTTTGTGTTAATATTCCCACATCCAACTTAGCAAATAAAAATATACCTACCCACCGACATTATAATTAATTGAGAGAATTATTTGTTACAATTCTGTGGTAGGAAACAATAAACAATGATATAATTACACATTGTCTCAGCTCAAACTGTGTTATTGGCTCAGTTACAACAACAAGTAGTCGAGTATATATCTACTTGTAATAAAATATGTAGGCGAATGTCTTAGTTTCATTTGCGATTAATGGCTTCATTTAACTTTTTCATTATTCTGTTGCATCTTCTTGTAACTATATATATTTTTTTATTTTTTAACTTGTTAGTTGACTATGGAGTTATTGGTCTTGATCATTCATTCATACCATCACTGCATATCCCATTTATTTATGTATTTATTTATTTATTTATTTATTTATTTATTTATTTATTTATTTATTTATTTATTTATTTATTTATTTATTTATTTATTTATTTATTTATTTATTTATTTATTTATTTATTTATTTATTTATTTATTTATTTATTTATTTATTTATTTATTTATTTATTTATTTATTTATTTATTTATTTATTTATTTATTTATTTATTTATTTATTTATTTATTTATTTATTTATTTATTTATTTATTTATTTATTTATTTATTTATTTATTTATTTATTTATTTATTTATTTATTTATTTATTTATTTATTTATTTATTTATTTATTTATTTATTTATTTATTTATTTATTTATTTATTTATTTATTTATTTATTTATTTATTTATTTATTTATTTATTTATTTATTTATTTATTTATTTATTTATTTATTTATTTTTTATTTATTTAACTATTATTTTTTTAAATTTATTTTTTCACCATTTTAAATATACCACTAGATATTGCGTTATATGCTCTCTTAAACAGACTCAATAGAGACGATGTTGGATTAGGTTATATTTACTAGAGGACCCGACAAACGTTGTCCTGCCCGAACGTTGACTTGCCTGCTATTAGCTGGTTCAACAAACAAAATGATAACCACGCACTTTCACGGCATATGGATAGTGAACTATGCAGATGTTATTTTGCCGGATGTATTTTCGATTACCCGGCTCTTACGAAACACTAGACAATGATGACAGAAGAAATTTCATCAAAATCGGTCCAGCAGTTTAAGAGTTCAGTGACATACACGCGGACAGATGAATTAAATAATATAAAGATATTAATGAAACTCCTGCTTAGTATTTTATTGCATAACTCATTTGTTATACTGTTTGCATAATACCAGGCGTTATTGACATATTTTTTTATATTCATTATTTCCAATTTCCAATGTTACATTTTTTTATTCAAATTGTGAAACAATACCATCCAAGGATCTACTCAAACACACAAAATCATCAAAATCGGTTCAGCCGATTAGGAGTTCAGTGACATACACACGCACATAAGAATTGAAGAACTGTTTAAATATTACCGCATTTTGACATATTTTTTTTTATTCATTATTTCCATTGTTACAATTTTTGATTCGAATTGTGAATCTAAACCATACAGAAATTCACTCAAATACACATTTTTTTAGGAGGAGTTCAGTGACATACACACGTACAGAAAAACGAAATATTTATTGTAAAGATAGGAAAACCGGAAAGTACATATACAATATACAAGTGCATGATCGATATAAAGTATAAATAAAATATTGTCGTTAGAAAATGTTGCCATATGGCAATAAGCCCGCTTTTGTATCTACAATTGATAATAGACATAATTAAAATCAGCCTTAGAACCTAAGTTTTTGACATGTTAATATGAAGCAAGGAAGTCAAGGTCTAAAAGAGACTCAAAAGTTTATTTTAGACCTTGACAAT
Source organism: Molanna angustata (assembly GCA_963576475.1). Lineage (NCBI taxonomy): Eukaryota > Metazoa > Arthropoda > Insecta > Trichoptera > Molannidae > Molanna > Molanna angustata. Next base: position 9,468,037 of record OY754986.1, on the reverse strand, counting down.
TCCAAGTCGCCTTGGCGAAAAAGTTTGGTCGTTATTATAAAAAAATATTGTGGAAAAATACTAATTTATTTATTATTTTATTTTTATTAATGTATTTACTCCTCACTAACCCAAGGGGATATAGTGGGGAGTTATGATTTCGCAATTTTTAAAGCTATTTTTTTTTTACAGATTATCAACTAGTATCATGCTGAGATTGTATTCTGAAAGTTTCATCACAATGTATCTGTGTGTGTGTGTGTGCTATGTACGGCGTGTTCATTTTATTTTATCGATTATAGACTAAAGTACTCATTCGATTCTATTCAAATTTTGCAAATATGTACATATATCTAAACTCGATTAGATCCCATTAGATTTTGAACGATATATGAATAGTGCTTCTCAATTTTTTTAACTGTCAAATATTTCAAAGTGACCCCAAGCTCAGGAAAATTAAAATATGAAATTTTTATTTTCAAATTTGTATAAAAGCACATCACATTCATAAAATGGCATTGAAGAATTATCAAGTTTTCATAATAAAATATTGAAATAAAAAATAATTTAACAAACTCATTTCATGAAAATGCTGAAAATTTTCTATACAAAATTTGAATACTTTATAGAATGACTTGTTAGTGAGGAGTTTAGCGTTGGCCATAACCCACTCGTTTTTATATATTATCCTATTGTTAATTCTCTGTGCGTGTCCCTTAATAAAATAAAATAAATAAAATATAATAAGTTAGATATCTGGTTCCAGACATCCTGAACCAAATGTTCCGCGTTCGATTCCCGGTGGAAACACAGTTTTTAATTGTGTTTTCAGTTTAGATCTGTGAGACAATATCATCATTAGCTTCCATTATGTGGCAACTTGTAATTGGGTCCATGTTAAATTAATATTTGACAAAGCACTCACGAGTAGTACCTGAAAGAAATGCAATAAAAAATATTATATTTAAAAAAAAAATCAACCAAAAATGTGAAAACATATTGTGATTTGATTATAAATAAATAATAAATATACAGCAATGAGGTTCCTAGAGTAAAATAGTTTTGGAATCCGCGGAAGAAAGCGGAACAAGAAATGCGCGAAGGAGACAACTGTCGCATCATTCTGTCTCGCTTCTCTCTTCGTGGCTGATTGGTTTATCTTGACGATGCATTCATTAGGGTTGACACACATCAAACATTAATTATTGTTTACAAAATAAATAAAATAAAAAAATAAATGGGATGGGTCGATGGCATAGCGGTTAGCACGCTGGGCTAGTAGTCCAGTGGTTCCAGTCACCTATAGCACAAGCATTTATGTTTTTTTAAGGGAATATAAGAAAATGTATATGCACGTGTCTAAAAATAGGCGTAATTGGTGAACGTTGCGCAAGCGCATAAAGTGATATGCCAGCCGATGATGGGTCATAAGCCGTGTAGGTGCCTTGAGATCCTGGTTTTTCTATATTATTCCAACTTCGTCTCTATTGAGTCTTCGTCTCTCAAAATCAAAAATAAAAAAATAAATGTTTTCGTATATGAAGCTTTTAAAAAATATTTGAATAAATGAATTAATAAATAAGTTGTGTCATCCCTGTAACGCGGTACAAAGTGTTGATGTCGAACCAAGTTATCTGTAGGTACTATGTGGTTGTGGTAGAGAGGTATAGTTATATGGTAGTGTAGTGTATGTAGTGTAGTGTAATGTCATGTCATGACTGGAGAAATGTTGTGGCCTTGTTAGTTGGCCCACATTACCATCTCTACCTACCTATTATAATATATATATATACATTTACCTATATACCTACATATACTATATACATATGTCTACTGAGGAAGGTGCGTTGCCATAAGGTAGTCTCTTCTGTGAAACCATAAATCTCCTCAATAACTTTCAACATTCAAATGTCGCACTAAACGCTCACTCTTCCTCTCTATTCCCTATCCTTTTGATCCTGGAATATGTATCTCCTGTCTGGTCTCCCCATTACGCAATACCCATAAATCGGATCGAGAGGATACAAAATATATTTATTAAACACCTTAACCGTAAGGCATTTCTCGATTTCCCGTCGTATCGTGAGACAAGGATCTACTACTGCATAGATTCACTCAACAACAGACGTACAGTATCTGATATGATGCTTCTCCACAATATTATTAATAGTAAAATTGTATAAAATAATATATATTTTTCAACATCCCTACCCGTAGAACTAGACACACTCCTATTTTCAACCTAACCACTCAGCACACTAACTACATGCTCAACATGCAAAAATCTACAGAATATGTAATACATACAATAGGCATTTCCAAGAGTTCGACATATTCTTACTAAGCGACCCCACATTTAAAAAATATATCAGACTTAAAATTTCATCCTCATAATCTTACTCAACAAATAATATACAGCACACATTTATATATATTAATTTTTATTTCATCATAAATCAATGGCTCCACAGCCCGTTGTGAGCCTTGACCTCCTCCAGCATTCCTCGCCATCTCCCTCTATCCTGACATGCTTCCTTCGAGTTCCTTACACAACAGCCTCCACATCCCGCTGCACGTCATCCAGCCATCGGAGCTTGGGTTTACCAACGCTTCGTCTACCTTGTGGCTTTGTATGTAGGATCCTTTTTGGCACTCTTTCACATCGCCCGTTCTTTCCACGTGTCCTGCCCATCGCAGCCTCCCTATTTTTATCACCTTTATAATGTTGAACTCATTATAAATATTGTAGATCTCATCATTGCGTCGTATTCTCCAAGCTACGTTTACCTGCACTCTTCCTCCTCCACCTGTACTCCTCCTTTATATTTGTACTCTTCCTCCTCCACCTGTACTCCTCCTTTATATTTGTACTCTTTCTCCTCCACCTGTACTCCTCCTCCTCCACCTGTACTCCTCCTTTATATTTGTACTCTTCCTCCTCCACCTGTACTCCTCCTTTATATTTGTACTCTTCCTCCTACACCTGTACTCCTCCTTTATATTTGTACTCTTCCTCCTCCACCTGTACTCCTCCTTTATATTTGTACTCTTCCTCCTCCACCTGTACTCCTCCTTTATATTTGTACTCTTCCTCCTACACCTGTACTCCTCCTTTATATTTGTACTCTTCCTCCTCCACCTGTACTCCTCCTTTATATTTGTACTCTTCCTCCTCCACCTGTACTCCTCCTCCTCCACCTGTACTCCTCCTTTATATTTGTACTCTTCCTCCTCCACCTGTATTCCTCCTTTATATTTGTACTCTTCCTCCTCCACCTGTACTCCTCCTTTATATTTGTACTCTTCCTCCTCCACCTGTACTCCTCCTTTATATTTGTACTCTTCCTCGTCCACCTGTACTCCTCCTTTATATTTGTACTCTTCCTCCTCCACCTGTACTCCTCCTTTATATTTGTACTCTTCCTCCTCCACCTGTACTCCTCCTCCTCCACCTGTACTCCTCCTTTATATTTGTACTCTTCCTCCTCCACCTGTACTCCTCCTTTATATTTGTACTCTTCCTCCTCCACCTGTACTCCTCCTCCTCCACCTGTACTCCTCCTTTATATTTGTACTCTTCCTCCTCCACCTGTATTCCTCCTTTATATTTGTACTCTTCCTCCTCCACCTGTACTCCTCCTTTATATTTGTACTCTTCCTCCTCCACCTGTACTCCTCCTTTATATTTGTACTCTTCCTCCTCCACCTGTACTCCTCCTTTATATTTGTACTCTTCCTCCTCCACCTGTACTCCTCCTTTATATTTGTACTCTTCCTCCTCCACCTGTACTCCTTTTTTATATTTGTACTCCTCCCGAAACAATAGGTTTCCCTTTTTTGGGAGAATTCCAAATTGTGATATCGTATAAACTTTTCATTGTAATGATATCTTCTGTGTTCTTTTTTATATTTTTGTAATAAATTTGGTTTACTTTACTTTTTATTGTATTTTAATTTGACAACAAACAGATATTCTTGACACGTACCTAACAACAAGCTCCCTCATTCCGGGAACTTGTGCGGATATGTATCGTCTCACAAATCCACACCGAAAACACAATGAATAACTGTGTCTCCAACGGAAATCGAACCCAATACCTTTGACTCAGGTGTCTAATAATCCAACTGAGCCACGATGAGCCATTATAGAAGTAACTCATCTTTAAACTCACCAATAAACAGAATCCTCACCACTTACCTACAATAAGCATCAAAGTACACTACAACTACATAGATATTTTCCATAACTCGCCTTACCAATATAAAAACTTACTGTCCAATTTAAAATCAGCTTAGCAAGATAACACCTCATTACACATTTTCACCCACTAAACATTCACATCCCAGTATGTTATTACTTATATGTATTAGTTTTCCACAAGTAATTAACACTAGGTAGGGATAGTTATATATAATTATTATATATTAAGCTTATTTATTGTAATCTTTTATCACTAATTATAACATGGTATTGTTTTATCAAACAGTTAAAAAAAATAAAAAAAAAACATTTGAAAAATAACATCTGATTTTTTAGCGAAAGGTCTCAGATTCGACTCCCGGTTGAAACACAGTTCGTATATATGTTTTCAGTCTGGATATGTGATACGACAAAAATATAATTATAAATCTCCAGAATGTGACAACTTCTTACATATTTGACATGTTGGTTGCCCGAGAAGCTACACAACAAATAAATAAACATATAAAACAGAAGAAACGAGAACTCTTTCGGAGCCATCTCACACAGAGGTCATCTGGATCACAAAGTAACAATTCCTTAAGGGAGTTGGACAGAGTCAACAAGGAGTCTTACTATATGATCAATGCTTGCTTTGATGTATAATGTGTTATTTATTACCTCCAAATGTTCGCATTGCAAATTCAGCAACACTATCAGTAGACTTGAATAAATAATAAATAATAAATTTGGATTATTTTTATAGCGCCGTTTTTGTGATAACCTCACCTCAAGGGCGCTTTGAATATATTAGGGGTTTTTGTAAGACTCGCGGAAGAAGTGAGTTTTTAGGTGTTTCCTGAATAGTGCTAAGTTGTCGATTTGCCTCAGTTCAGGTGGTAGTTTATTCCACGAGGCTGGTCCAGCCACAGCAAAAGCACGATCACCGAAGGATGAAGTGTTGACTCTATTTATTTCAGTCAACTTGCCAATCACGGATGTGGTGGCTGACCGAAGTGTTTGTTGTCGCTCGTTTACGGTGAGAGGGATGCAGAAGTCTGAAAGATACGTGGGAGCCATGCCATGGATCGCTTTGAAAGTCAACAAACATATTATGTACTTGATTCTCTCTGGCACTTTTAGCCAGTGAAGATTTCGTAGATGGTGGGATATGTGTGAGAATTTCGCGGCTCCGGTGATTAGCCTAGCAGCAGCGTTGAAGACGGATTGAAGTTTGTTTAGCTCCAGCTTTGGAAGGTTTGCGTAGATACCATTGCAGTAGTCCAGGCGGGAAATAACAAATGCGTTTACTAGAGATTTCGTAGCTTCCGTAGGTATATTTCGTCTGATAGATTTTATTCGTCGTAAGTGGTAGAAAGCTGAGGATGTTGTGCTGTTTATCTGTTTTTTGAGACTTAGACTGGAGTCAATATGTACTCTCAGAAGTTTTGTATGGTCCTGAATCATTAAACTGCGGTTAAAAATTTTATTAGCATTATTTATAAAAAAAATCCTGACATCATGCCAATTATTTATTGCAATACGAATTTATTGTTATTTATAATCCACTTATACTGGAAAAAGATTGGATCAAATAAGTGTTGATTTATTCAAATACAAAAGCATATATACAGACTCTATAATGCAGTAGCTGCACTATTTATACAAATGAAAACTATCACTATTAAAAACTCCTTTTATTTCATCTATCAGTTCATAGATGGCAGAACAAAGTTTATCGAAAAATAAAATAAAAAGTTTATTCTATTCATTCAAAGATGGCGTTATTTTTTTATTATATAAGATTACATTATTAATATCAGTACAACGTTACAACTGACTTCACAAAATGATACAAATCTTTACCGCCAGATGTCAGTAATGTTTTTACCTCGCTAAAAGTAGGCTACCGCTTTTGATAAAATAGTACGCAGGTGAATGGAGATAAATTGGAGTTGTACGTTAGTATGTGAAACTCATACTGGTATACATCGTGGGAAAAGAATGCAGCGAGCCAAGTGTATATTATACACACACTTCACACAACATAATACAAGACCTAGAAATCGTGATTCCGCCTCAATGGACACAAAAGGAAAAGGACAGAAAACACAAGTTCTTTTTTAGACTCGATGTATTCATACGTTAATAAAGTACCTACATATTTATGATGGACCTATGAAATTCGTCATATTTTGCCTTCTACATCATTTATGAAATGAAACGTAATATAAAAACATACATAATATTTTAAGAGGACATAATATAGGTATTATAGCGCTAAATCTAGTGACCGCCTAATGCACTATGAAGTTACGCATTAGTAAAGGAAACTATCGCGTGCGTTAAAAAGGTTTATATGTGATTTAAACTGTCGGAAACCCAAAATATGTTGATTTTTTACATTTTAAGAAAAAACCTTAGTTGAAATGGACATATTTTATCGGTCATTCACTTTGATTTTATGCACTCTTTAAAAATATTTATTTCTCTACGACACATAGTTATGGAGTAATTAAAAAAATGCTGAAAAAAGGATATATTTGATATATTTTTAGAGGAATTTAGGCTGAATTTTAAAATTGTGTGACGAACATTCACTAGAGAATTGTTGAAAACACTTATACCAACTATTTTTTCTAGAAACACACTGTTTAACAGTTTAACATAGGTATTTGAGGGATTTGTTTTAAAATTGATGTGTTTAGGTTTATATGGTCCCTTCATTGGTACGTAACTAGATATATTTAACACCTGAACCCATGATTTTTTGATGAATCAGTAAAATTGCTTACATTTTAAGCTCGCAGTAGCTACACAATGGTACCTATAGGCTGTGTTTCTCGAACAAAGATTAAAGTAAAAGTATGGTTAAAATTGTTCAAAACTTTTGATTCTTTCGTCGAATTCTAATGCAGTTGAACGACGTAATTTTGAACAATTTTATGAAATCAAAGTATTTTAACTATACTATTACTGATACTTTTGTTAAAACAACCTAGCCATAGTAGTAGTACCTACCTACTAAATGTATGCTGGTGTAGTAAGACATGGATATTGGATATGGCAGAAGACTCGTGAAAGTAAAATTAACGCGATTGAATGAGGTCCCTAAGACTGATAATGTACGGTAAAACGATATATGAAAGAATAAAAAATGAGGATATAGACGAGAATGTATGATTGAAAGAGGTATCGTAAATGTATGATGAAAATAAATTACTTGTCATGGTTTGGCCACAACCATCATTAGACAAGATTCATTAAGAAACGTAAGCCGGCAAATAAAGATTTTTCGTCTTAGAGGGGAGCGGTTTGCACATAACGCCATCATCATCATCAGCCTGTGTTTGCCCACTGCAGGACATAGGCCTCCCCTCTCCTTCTCCACTCCTCCCGTTCCTGTGCGACTCCCTTCCACTGTGGTCCAACAAATCTTTTTATGTCGTCCATCCATCTATTAGGTGGTCGCCCTTGTGGTCTCTTGTCGCCTCTCGGTCTCCACTCCACCAGTCTTTTAGTGCATCTATTATCGGTCATTCTTGATAGGTGTCCTGCCCATCTCCACTTCTGCATGGCTATTCTCTCAACCACATCGGACAGTTTGGTCTGACTGCGTATCCAGTCATTCCTCTTCCTGTCTTCTAGTTTTATTGCCAACATTATTCTTTCCATTTTCCTTTGTGCTACACGCAGCTTGTTGGCAGACAATTTGGTTAAAGTGGTTGTTTCCATGCCATAAGTGAATACTGGCAGAATGCACTGCTCAAACACCCTTGACTTCAGGGAATTTGGTATGGGGCTACGAAAGGTGTTATCGAGTTTCCCAAAGGCCGCCCATGCGAGACTTATTCTTCTCTCAATTTCTATGGTTTGATTGTCTCTGCCTAGGGTCATCTTATGTCCAAGGTATATATAGTGATCAACCTCTTCCACTGGAAGGCAATAATTGCTTGTGTCTAAGTTTGTCATTATTTTCGTTTTCTTGACATTCATTTTTATACCAATTGAAGCAGATATACCTTCTAGTTGGCTGATCATTTCCACCATTTCACCGACATCCTCCGAGATTAACACAATATCATCGGCGAATCGCAAATTATTTAATCGCTCTCCGTCGATAGTTATTCCTTTATTTTCCCAGTTTAATTTCTTAAAAACATTTTCTAGAGCAAGGGTGAAGAGTTTGGGAGAGATGGTATCGCCTTGTCTGATACCTCTGTTTATATAAATTTTTTCCGTGTTTTCGTGTAAGCGGATGACTGATGTTGCGTTTTTATAAATGTTATTCAGCAGCGTGATATATCTTCCTGCTATTCTGCTGTCTTTCAGGGCATCCAATACAGCCCAAATTTCCACGGAATCAAAGTCCTTTTCGTAATCCACAAAGGTAAGTATTATGGGTTTCTTATATTCATTGCATTTCTCAATCAACAATTTGAGACTTTGTAAGTGGTCGCTAGTACTATAGCCTGAGCGGAATCCCGCTTGTTCTCTTGGTTGATAGGCGTCAAGTTTAGATGTCAATCTGTTGCATATTACCCTTGTGAATAATTTATATATGTGTGACAAAAGGCTTATAGGACGGTAGTTATCTGGTTTTGAATTATCTCCTTTTTTGTGAAGTATTAATAACATAACGCCAACCAAGGAAAAAAAAAACAAATTAGTGCTCCGCGCAGCCCACGTGATGACTATAATAATCATTTGCCTAAAACTAGGTATGCCTACTAACTTATATTTTACGCATAAAAATCTTACCGTAAATGAATATATTTTTTATTTTACGCACACGTAATGCGTAGTTAAATACTTAATTAATATTTGTTTGTGTTTGAAACTTTAAGCATTAGGTATACAATAAATAAATATGGGTTTGAAATGTTAAGCATTAGGTATACAATAAGTAAATATGTGTTTGAAATGTTAAGCATTAGGTATACAATAATATATGTTTGAAATGTTAAGCATTAGGTATACAATAAATAAATATGTGTTTGAAATGTTAAGCATTAGGTATATATATTATAAATAGGCATGAATATTCGATACATTCTTCTTTTTATTAAAAATACACATTTTGACGAGAGGTTGGAAAAATTTGGACACTTTTTGTACGGAATATCAGTTCTTGTTAAGGCGAAAATAATAATCTTGCTCAAAGTAAAGGCGGTGAGATTTAATTGCAAAAGTTTTTGAATCGTTGTTTGCTAAAGAGAGAAAAACACTTTTAATTAAACAATATAAAACTTACCTCTGAAATTGACTTGAAAAAATACTGCACCTCTAACGAATATTTTGTATATATGTACATATATATTATAATATAAGAAAATCTAAGTTTTACATTAAAAAATAAACATCATTTTTTAAATATCTTAACAACTCATCATCATGACATTAGTTATTTGGTACGACCGGTTTCGAAGCGATCGCTTCTTCGTCAGAACGGATTAAAACACTGCTCGAGTGTATATTTTAGTGCGCTTCTGAACGATGTTTGAAGGGGTACCGAGGAGGACGCAATTTATTCAACACGAACTATTTATAAGTGGACTATTATTGGAAAAATATAATCTTCTATATATTATATATTTTCCCTTTTATTTATACACATGATTTTCTTGTACTTATGTAATTCTTTTAAATCATTTCATTTATATTCTTACTTCAATAAATGTGCCCCGAAATTAACTCAGAATATAATTAAAAATTATAGACTTGAATTATTCGCTTTATTTTTTTGGATAAGGAGTCCTACTTTTGTAGAAAAGCGACGTGGTGTTATTTTTTATTAAAAGTGATGTTACTTTATGAAAAGTGGTGTTATTTTTCATTAAGATGGTGGTATTTTTAAAAAATTGATAGTATTTTCTATAAAGAAATGAAACTTAAAAGAAATCAACACACGATATATTCTTTATCCACTATAAATGAAAATATGCTTAAATAATTTCCATAATAAAGATTTAAAATAAGTTACTAACAAATAGAACTTTGTCATCCTAAATCCTCGATTATTGGGTTTAATTAAAAACACTATTTAACCGGTATTTATTATTCAAATCACATTTATTTATATTCATATTTATAAAACAATATAAATTATTTCATAATTAAGAATCGCTATCCTATTTAGCCAAGTTGTATTTTTAAGGATATTAGTTTTATAAGGCTTGTTCTTCTGTCTGCAAAAACAGTTAGGTATAGGAGGTGTGAAATCTATATAAATCAACATTAGCGTAAGACGTCTATAGTCTATATTATATGACATAGCTCTATTTATTTTGTCAACAAATTCTTATAGTCATTTATTTATTTATGGTTACAAACAGTCACAATTACAAAAATACATTTAATGAGACAATTACCCAATTAAGGACCAGAATATGTAACAAAAATAATGCAAAGTTAATAAAAACACGTGAATGATGGTGAATCAGAATCATAAGGATCTAGGAGAGGATTAAAAAGGAAGATTAAAATAAGACAACATGACTTATTATAAATAAGTCATGTTGTCTTATTTTAATTCAACTATATTTAATGCATTGACTGTGTAGATATCACCCGCAGAAATTTGAGTAACAATAATTATTTTTAACTTTAGCCTTTCGGTGGATAGTTGCTGTATATTTTTAACTAAAACGTCCCAAAAGAGCCAATTCCTGTTTTTTTTTCTTGGAAAACGTGAAGATTCGCGTTAATCGCAAAGTAGAGTTTATCGCGAACGCAAATAATTCAAGTTTCTATTAATAATAATTAACAAAAACGCTTATGACAAATTATAATGTATTGTATTGTATTGTATATATTTTATTTAGATGTAAAAAAAATACAATTTCTTACATCTAGTATAAACGAAAATAAAAACAAACAATAAAAATAAACAAATCAACAACAAAAGTATGTGCGAATTGTGTCATGACTTGTCACAAAAATATGATATATAAGTACACTATAAGTTGTCATGGGTTTAATTAAAGGATACCACATTATTTGTAAAAAGTTTGCTCATATTAGAACCCAGGAAGTAATTTCAGCAAATATAATGCAGGGAGGGTAGGTATAGAATAGCGAATAAGTGCAAAAAGGGTATAAATTCATTTTGGGTGTGTACACATTTACATAATTATGGATAGGTGAATAATCTGACCTATGTACCTAACTATGACACATAGTCTAGGTAGAATATTAAGGTATACTAGTGAAAGTTACTTTAAATAGGTTAAATATGGCTTATCTGATGTTTGGGCGGTGGAAGCCATGGTTACATTCTATGCGGTTAAATTGTATGTTACCCTTAAAGTATATTTTGTACCTGAAGCTACCAGACAGAATAAATACAACCATACATATATTCCCGTTCCTTTCCATACACTTAGGTATGAAGTATTTCAAAACATTATAATCAAAAACTTTGTTTTCCCTATCCGTTCCCTACTTCATAATTGATACTTCTTCATGTTATGTCAAATGACAACGAAAAACAAACAATTCCTAACAATCACGATACGTTCGGCAGATTATTATGTTTTGATATTCAAATTCTAGCTGATTATAATTAAAATGTTATGTAGAAAACGTCAATTTTTATTTATTTATTTTATTTCTTCATTGCCCATTTGAAGGGCTTTTACAAAACATACACAGCACATGTGCAGCGTACAGCAAGAATATAAAACAACATATAACCAATAAGAATATAAAAATAACACAAATAAAATTTAAAAGTAAAAACATAGAAAATAAAATATATCAGTAAAAATAAAGAAGAAATACACAAAATCAGACCACAATAACATGATAGGCATCAGGGAGCTGAAATCAGTGGTTGTGAAAAATGTTAAATTGTTAGGTATAGATGTAATACTGTGTAAAATACTTTGTTTAAATAAACTCAATGGGTTTGCAAAAATATCAACTTCACAAAAAGTATTCCCTTCCCTCAACAGCCTTTGCAAAGGTGAATTATAGTAATAATTTGTTTTGGCACTGTCATATGCAAAGGTTGTTGTGCTTCTACATAGTATACCGTGTGGGAACATGTAAATTGATATGCTCTAGAAGGAATGGACAGTCAATCTTGCCGCTAAGCAGTTTGTGGAGGAACACCAGATCTGTTACAGTTCTCCTACATTCCAATCTAGGTAAGCTGAAACTAGAGCGTAAGGTAGCATAATTAATGTCCTTCAATGGAATTCCTAGCTTAAAATTAACGAATCGTAGAAATTTGTATTAATGTATTAATGATGGGTATTAATGTCATTGGATAGTAAACGATCTCACCGATGTTTCCTTTATTCCTGGTTCACTGTGATTCTTCCTTTTCTGTGCACTGGTCAAAACATCCACACGCGGTGATCTTCAAACTTACGCTCAAAACTTCAGTGGAGTGAATCGGAATGACAATTGAGGTATCTACGTTATATATAACAAAGAGACAAGCAGTAATTTGGCAGGAAACCAATCGCTTCCAACTGACCCAAGAACCCGTGTGATGTCTCAAGTAAACTTGGCGGTAAATATTATGAAACATGTTTTTCCAAACAACAGCTGAAAATATGACTACGTACAATAACAAACTGATCATAGCAGTGAGGAATATTAGTTGATAAGTGGGTTAATTTCGATTGTGCACAGATATCTGATTGACTCTGTAAATGTATTGTGTCACACCATTGATTGTTTTAACCCTCACTCTCCTTTTCTTTTCTAATACTACAGTTCCTCAAGTTACATTTCCTCCTCGTCTTCCTCCACCTTTGTGATTGTTAACCATATATTTGTTGATGTTTTCATTTTTTCATAAGTTTATATTATAGTATTTTGTTTTGATGTATTTGTAAAAGTACTTTCTGTAGACATTTTATTGGCTTTGATTAGCAGTTCATTGTATATGTTCATATTCGATTATAAAACTTGTTATTGTCCCGAATAAAATAATTAAATTAGATATTTCTACAGATTGAGATGACATCTTCTTCTTCTTATCTTTTATCGGCCTTCTTCCCTCCACTGCTGGAGATTGGCATCTTCCATTTCTTTCCATCTTTGAGACGACATAATTTTTTTTTATTTATTTATTTAACAAAAACAATACAATGTTCACATATAAATCATAATTTAAAAAGGTATACAATTTCCATCATATAATTCATAATAACCCTATAATAATAATATGTATTATTATCATGATTTGGTTTCCGTATCAAATAAATATACATGCTGCAGTCATCTTGGTTCTACTGGTTTCCTTGCAATCAGTTCTATTTGACATTTTAAATGCTATTTCATCGAGGTTTTTGAGGTCTCCGGGTTCTTATTTCTTCGTGTGTTCATTCAAAGTCTTGCATAGGGCTCTTATTAGTCCATATCAGCGAACGGGTAGGGGTTGAAAAAGAACATTCTTACTGATTTGTAGGTGCTTGTAATAAAAGAGCTTTAAACTTTAGCAGGGTGCTTGGGATTGGAATAGCTAGTATGTTATATTCTATAGATCGTAATGATATGACGTGATGATATGACAGAAAGTAGATATATACCTTTATAACTTATTTATTTTATTAAAGAAAGCTACAAACTTTAATTTCATCAATTTCATTTCATTATTTGTATGAAAGTTGAGCCATAAATGGTTTATTTAATATAATTTAATGGTCACACAATAATCGGTAACATAGTTAAACATCAAGACATAAAATAGTACACGATGAAACAAAATTAAATGATTAGCACCAAATTTTGGTGGCAATTACTTTCTATCAATTATTGGTCAGTTATAGGTACCAATTTTGGCGATTCAACTGAGTACCTACACAAAGATAGCTCTCCACTATATGGAGTGTAAAAAATAGTCGATATATATATTGAAAAGCGTTCGTATTTGGGGTGAAACTGCATATCCCATTTCAGTGAACTGCGACTGTGACTACCTCACTAACACCCCACACAAACCCTTCCAGTTATATCCTCTAACCTCCCTCCGCTCGCTGTCACTGGGTTACCGGGACTCCAATCGATTCTACAGGAAACTACATATTTTATGTCACGTTTTATAGAGTGCTGTGGTTTTATACCGCTCTGATAATAGGAGGATATCAATCTTTGTCCTGAATAAACAATTGTTTTATAAATCTAGTTAGTCGTTCGACTATTTTAGGTAGTTCTCTATATCTATATATATGTTAATATTAATTTCTTTGGGGATACCCACGTCAGATTCTGATCCTCGGGAGGATCAGTCGTCAACCGGCGTTTCGCCTGTATCACAAAAGGCATCTTCAGGGCCTTGTTAATAAATTTCCGTGTCGAGGTATAGTGTGCGCACGTCCATTCGAGTCGGAAGCTTACCACCAAAAATAAAATATTCCAACTGTCGATTCGTTCATGAGAATTCAATTCTCTTAATGAATCTACATTATTAAGCCAAGATGCGTGTACGAAGGAAAATTTTATATGGTGTAGTGGACTTTTTGCATGCTAATAACACCAACTAGAGGCCTCGCAACATATATGTTCCCATACATGGATTTACCCAGAATTCGGAGTAGAACATTTTATGTGAGTTTTGTGTGTGTGTGTGTCTGTGTGTCCCCCCCCCTTATAACTTTTGATCCGCTCAATTTACAGAGCCTAAATTTTCAGAATATATAAACAGTTATTTTTTTTTTTTTTTGGTTATATAGTTATAGGTCTACATAACTTTTATACTCAGAATTGTATATTTTTGTTTCAGTCAGGGGTTATCAACTTTTGAATTTTTACTTTATTTTTCCATATATCTCAGAAACCATAAAAGCTAGAACGCTGAAAATTGGTATAAAGATAGACAAATACAAAATCTCAAATCAATTTTTTTTTTAAATTCCATGGTTTCTCAAACATTTTATATTAAGAAAAATATTTTATTTATGATAAATTTATGAACTGCCTATATTTCCATTTTTTTTTAAATATCGAAAAAAGCCGAAACAACCCAACTAGATAATTTAATTTTATATAAAAAATATAGACATTGTATTAGCACATCTCAATTTTTTTTTAACAATTTTTATAAAAATTGAATTTAGTGACGACATCACTTCATACAATTTGTATGGTAGTCGCCTATACACAATATGTAAGAAGACTTAATAATTTGATACTTAAATCTCCAAACATACATACATACCATCATACTGTTTTCATATTCTGTGTAGGAAAACCTCCATACTATCCTATCCTGACAAACATACCTACATGTTTTATATAGAAAATAAAATATCTTCAAATATTTATTAATTTGTGTTGTTTATAGTTTGGTACGTATTCTTTGATTATGCATACTATCGCCATCGACAGTTGGATCTCATGTGTTACATGCAACTAGTAGTATAAATATTATGTATGATAAATAAAATACTTGGTATCAGTAATTATTATATCCTTGTCTCTTCATATCTCCGTTTTATTTTTGTATTTTTTTTCATTTCATAGTGTATTTTTTCTGTTTGTTTTATAAGACTGTAGGTATTAGATAATAATTTATTATTTACGCGTTTCTCAAACTTAAATCTTATCGGTCTTCTTATAGTTGTATTTTACATCTAATATTTATTTCAGTTATATTTTGTCTGAAAATCTATGAAAATTTATGACCGCGAGTAACAGAAAATTATTTTATCGAGTAGGTAGGTACCTACCCATATTTTGACCGAAAATGACTAATTATAAAATTAACTTTAATTTATTAATTTTAAGTCTTTAAAAATCCTGGCTTAAATATCAGGATTTTATAATCATTATAATAAAAACCTTTTTTTAATCATTATATGTAATACTAACATTTTAAAATTTGTCTCCTTATCATATCCTTGTCCCCTCCTCTGCTCTCCCCTCCGTTTTTTATTGTTTTATATGTTTCAATAAATATATTCACATAAATTGGTTCATATCATAAACACAATTAACCTCACCTAATAAATACGGATGGTTGGAAGATATTGGTGTATGGCAATAAGCCCGCAATCGTGCGATTTCAATGTGCTGTGTAGGTACAAAATGTTTAAAATAAATGGACAAATAAGCATTTTTACTATTTTTTTATTAATAACCATTTTATTCGCTTAATAAAGTACAAAGCTTTTTGCTTATTTAAGGACTTACCTTTGTATTAATTTAATTACGAACGATCCTTTTTGTTAATTTAATTACTAACATTATTACTAATTTAGTAGCGTACCTATTCATTAATTTAGTTACTTTTACTTCGATATAGTATTATTTTTTATGCTTCATTACAATGTTAGCCATTTTCCCTTCATTATTCACTGTCCCATTTATAATATGTTTTCGTCCCTGAATCCTGTTTCATATACTCACTTTATAACTAAAGCACAAGAATATCAAAAGAAAACGTAGGTATAGGTAGATAACTTTGACCTTTTACTCTAATTTTGCTTTATTAATCTATATATAGAATTCAATATCACAGCATCCTTCTATCTATTATATCTCATCCCTTTTATTTCACGCATCCCCATTGTATGTATAGGATGTCCCATAAATGTATACACAAGTTTCTAGAATAGAGTGACACCTACGCTAAATTATCTCAATCGACAAAATAACTGAAGACGTTGTGGCGACACAATGCCTGACAACTATGTAACCAATGAAAAGCGTATTTTCTCCGTAAGCGACGGGGAGCCAATAAACAGGCGGAGAACATTAAAGAAAAAAAAAATTTCTTAGATATCTTGACTTTCGTACACATAGAGACCACATCAGTTATTCTGACTCATTGAAGCACTACAAAATGACTTCACTTGAAAGCCGTAGAACTGTGGCAGATATTATTTTTTTATTCAAAATTGCTAATTCATCGGTTGACTGCCCTGGTCTGCTAGAACGCTTGACTCTGAGAGTGCCAACAAGACCGACTAGACTGACTAACTTACTTTACCTCCCCATTTGCAACACTAATGCCAGACAGAACTCCTTCATATACCGCACTTCCCATTTTTATAACTCCCAGATTAGTGATACAGATCTTTTTAACTCCCCATTAATTACAATAAAAAATAAATTATTAAGCATTCTGCCATAATCTTAACTTTCACATACATACACACACCCACACATACTCACACACCCTCACACAAACACCCTCACACACACACACACACACACACACACACACACACACACACACACACACACACACACACACACACACACACACACACAAGGTAGCATATATTGTAGTTTTAACTTTTGTCTTACTTAATATTCATTGTTTTTTTCTTACACTACTATAATTTATAAGGTAATAATGTATACATTTAATTGATGCTGGGCGTGACTATTTTTTTATATTGTATATCACCATTTTACTTGTCCAGTCATTATTTGTGTACTTTCAATAAAATAAAATAAAATAAAATAAAAATAAAATAAAACAGCGTCGAGAGACGTTATAAGCGGCCGAGCGTGGGCGCAACGACCACTGTCGATCTCTTATTGTAATTTTGTATTTTAGAAAAAAAACTTATTGTTAAATTATAAACGTTGTAAAAAAAATATTATGTTTTTAAACTAGCTAAGTATTTCCTTATATTCTGCAAATCGAACCTGGTACGTGTGTTTTAAAACAACCCTATTTATTATTTGATTAATTCAATATTTGAATGAAATAAAATATATTTGATATAAGTTAACATAGTGTATCGGTATATTTAGATTCGATCTAGTTTTGACTAGGTCGAACCTACATACCGGGTAATCGAACCCGAGTAGATTTCGTTGGAACTTATTCACTTAAAACTAAACAATCAAAAACACACTGCACACACACATGTCACAAAGTTCCATATTATTGGGTCTATAACGTGGTCGTGAAGAATTTATATCAGTAGCCTTAATTTTTACTTCAAATCCGACCCCAATTTCGTATGTTTTCTAACTGTCGATTCATTTAAGAGAAATTATTTCTCTTTACATATCGACAAAGTATCAAGCCAAGATACGCGAGATTTATACGCAGGGTCTATATTTTTCACGGTTTTTCCCGGTTTTTGGTGGTCAAAAAACACCAAATTATAGGCTTTGCAGCATAAATGTTTCATACGTGGATTTACTCAGAATTCGGATTAGAACATTTAGCGTGTCTTTGTGTCTGTCTGTGTGTGCGTTTGTATGTGTGTGCCCCCCTTATAACTTTTGATCCGCTCAATACTCAGAGCCTTTAATTTCAAAATATAAAGAAAGTTATAGGCCTACAAAACTTGTATCCTCAGAATTGAGAATTTTTGTTTCAGTCAGGGGTTATCAACTTTTGAAAAATTATTATTTTTTCATACAATTTGTAAGGCAGTATACCTACACTACACAATGACGTGCCTAGTGCTATTTTTCCTTTCATAATATGCCATATGCCATACGATATAATAATACTACACAATATCTCACTCAATAGTTTGATACCTACTTAATCTTCAAACATACATACATACATCATGCTGTTTTCATATTCTGGGTACGAAAAAAAGACTGACCTCCATACTAGCCTATCCTGACATACATACCTATAGGTATACATGTTTTATATAGAAATCAAAATATCTTAAAATGTTTATAAATTTGTGTTTATAGTTGGTACGTATTCTTCTATTATACATACTATCGACAGTTGGATGTCATGTGTTACATGCAACAGTCGATAATTTGAATGTACGCAGGTGACAAGAAGCTAAGTTCCAAACGAAAATTCCAAATCGGGCTACTACTTCAAATGATCGGAAATTCTAAATTTGATAATATTTGCTTTTTTTGGAACAAACCTTTTTTAACGTGGCTACAAAGGGAACACTGCACCGTCTTTGAAGGTCTTTATATTTATAGTTTGTCCTCTTCATCTATTATTTTTCATCTCAGCCATCTCTCCACTGCTGGGTGTAAGCCTCCTTCAACTTTTTCCACCCTTCTCTAACCTAGGCGTCCCTATACCACTTTTTTCCTGCGACTGTATCTATATCGTCAGCTCATCTTTTCTGGAATCGACCTACTCTTCCTTTGTCTTCCCGAGGTCTCCATTGTAGAATTCATGGTGCCCATCTGTCAACTTCTTGTCTTTCCAAGTGACCTCCCCACCTGCCATTTGAGACTGGCAATATGGTCTATAATATCAAGAAGCTTGGTACGGCGTCTAATTTCATCATTCCGAATTTTATCCCTTTGACTTTTTCCCAGCATTTGTCTTTCCATAGACCTTTGTGGGCAGTTCAGGGAGGCAAGTCTGGTTGACCGGCGAATTCAAAATGCTCACGATTACCCATATTATGGATATAATTATTAGTTATAAGGAGTTATATAATATCTTAAATATTATAGAACTCCATAAGATAATTATATCCATGATATGGGTAAAAATGGATGGTTTTGATTCCGCCTGTTGATCAGACTTGACCCTCAGATATGTAACCAACTGAGCCACGATGGCCGACTTCAAAATTTACAGTACCACCGTTTTGAAACGTTTTTCATATTGGTATTGATTTTACGGCCCATATCCTGCCTTCCCTCTATGAGTTGAAGGACATATTTATCATCATCATACAATATCTTAAGATGTTATAGAACAATGATAATTATATCCATGATAAGGGTAATCACGAGGGTTTTGACCGGACTTGCCCCCCTGGTCAACAGGCGGAACCAAAACCATCCCTATTTACCCATATCATGGATGTAATTATCGTATGACGTAAGATATTTTAGAACTCCACAATATAATTATATCCATGATATGGGTAAAAATAGATGGTTTTAATTCCGCTGATTGACCAGACTTGCCCCCCAGTTTATGTATGGTGGCGACAGTCAGAGTCATGGTTTCCAAACCATATTTAATTACAGATAGACGCAGCTGGTTCGGATACTTTCTTTTTGAAACACGTGGGTAGGTATATTACAACATTTGGGAACGTGGTCGAGCTTTCCTAAAGCTGCCCAACCTAGATCGATTCCTCTTGGGATTTCAGCATCTGTAACATCTAAATATCCTACATCATAATATACTGTTTGTATTTTTTTAATACAGCCTGTATTTTCCTATCTCTTTCATCTCAATTCGCTCCCACACAACTCCCATCTCTGTTTGCTTGTGTAGGAAATATTATTATAATCCGATCTACAAAACAGGATGCATTTCACATTCGCCGACATTGCTTTGACAACTTCAGAACGCTGTGAATAATAAAGTAGCGACAAGAGTGTTGGGACATATTGAAAGTATATAGTTTCGTAAATGGAAAACATATTTGATATGGCACAATGACACCAATGTCTGGTTTTTATCATCCAGCTGGTTTCCTATTTGTTATATACAAAGAAAACCGAACATGTTTCTCTCCTTTATTTTATGTACCCATTTTTCCAGAATGTGAGAGCATTTTTATGTATTGCTTGTCGGGCAACATATGCAACCATAAAAATATTCGGTTCACATATACAAGTAGGTCAACATGCTAATACACTATCTAATACATAATTCTGGCCAGTTTTAGGGGAGACATCAATGCGAAAGCATTATCACCTGGTGAACGACCTGTACCTGAGTTCCGGGAAATTTTTGTTTTTCTTCACTACGTCTAGGTGTTAATTTGATTGTTTTAAGGGAAATTTTTGCGTGTCTTCATTACATTGTCTATTTTTTTTATCACCGTGTGATCGAACCTTATTAGGTAAGTATTATTACGGAACTTACTCACAAATTTATTCATTATTTGCAAAGTAAATTCAACTGTTTGCGTGTCTTCGCATTTAATATTCAACTGTTCATATCGTCTCATTAAATTGATTGAATTAAATTTTTCGTAAAAGGCTTTCAAAATAATCCAATCAAACACAGTAATTCGGTACACTCTACAATTCTACAACAATGTCTGGTGAAATTTTTCTGGGCCCATTGGACATGCGGACCTTGTAGAGCCTTCAAGATCTTTTGTTAAAACTTAAAACTACGGTGGACTTTGATCTTCATTTTCAGTCTACGGCGAGTGGTGACGCGGGTATTTGCTGGTTCATATTAGTATTATTGATCAATTTGATATTGGTAATTGTTTAATGAGAGATTATTATGTACTGCAGTTCGATAACTATGACACCTCGTATAAAAGCCAAAAAGGAAATAATGCACTTACCTTTAATTGGCTGGCAGATCCTTGGGCAGAGGGCACTCTTCTCCTGCAGTGATAGCGGGCGTTTGATGATTGATGAAGCGGTTGTAAAAACTGTTGAATCTGCGATGTTATTGTAGAAGATAGCGGTGAAGATGGCGAAGTTTTTGCGGTGAAAGTAGCGGTTGGAAAGTATACGGGTTTTATCAATTTAGCGGCGAAAAGCGGCAGCGGGCACACAGACGCAAATAAAATATAGATCGTACTCTCTTGTTAATACAAACAAAATATAGATCACAGGCGCGAATATTGGCAATACGTTGTAAGTAGGCGGATATTTTTTATAAGCGGTAGTAGAAGAGGTGATGAGTGCGGATGATGACGATGAAACCCAGAAAAAGCCTCTTGATTGTCAATGGCCACTGCATTACTTCTTCCGGTGATACACAAAGGCATCACAATTCATCGAAAGCAGTGCATTTTAATTTATTTTATTTTTATAACAATTAAATGGCGCGAACAGCGAGCCTTATATAATCAACGGAAATATTCATGACATGATCTTAACACCTACGTTCTTATCTTGTTTTAATCTTGAAAATTTATAAATCAGTACTCGATCATAATCTAATATTAATCTACATTCAATCATAAGAATTCGTTAAGATCAAACTCACAGATTTGGTGATATACAATATTTTTTCATGTTTCATACATTAGAAGGTAATTTAGTGTGCATATTTTTTTGTGTACATTCGTATGCCCAAGGTATACATTGGCTTTAATCGATTAATTTTAATCATAAATATTTCTAAAGTCTGAATCTAATCTTAATATTAATCTTCATGAGTAGCTCTGCTGCTCTATATTTTTTTAAGAATGAACATATCTTTGTAACAAGTACATATACATCCTCATACGTTCCCTAAACTAAACATAAATGCTTGTGCTATAGGTGGACGAAATCGCTCGTGACAGGAATCGAACTCGCGACCACTGGATTACTAACCCAGTAGATAACCGCTCTTTGAGTGTTGTGTCTGGAAGGTTTTATAGTTTTTTTTTGTGACTAAGGGGTAATTGTGACTAAGGGGTTATTGTGACTAAGGGGTAATTATGACTAAGGGGTATGAGCGAATCGTGATATGATTTTTCACAAAAAAATCGTGAGATCCTATTAACGTGTCATTAGATTTCATATTTTTTGTGACGAGTCATATCGTTATTCGCTCATGCTAGACCCTTACCCCCACTTTCACCAAGGTTCCTTAGCGCTAAAATCAATTTTTTGATGCACTTAGCGTAAAATTTCGTTTCTCCAAACAAACTTACTACCGTTAAGTGACGCCGGCGACTCAACTCTTAAGTGACGGTCTATTGTGGATCAAGTCATTCATCAACGTATTTTGTAACTAAAATTATTACATTTTAGCACTTGTTATATTTTATATTATATTTCGATATTATCCAGATATATTATTATCACGAAAGACCTGGTTTGAGAAAATAGTTGAATTAGCCGATGAAATAGACAAGAACGCTTACCCAGGTGAAATGAACGAAAGAATTTATTCATGATGTCAAAACATTGCTTTTTGTATTTGTTAAGTAAAATTGAATTTCATTTAAAACAGCATAATAGATGTCAACGAAAACAATAATGGCAGTATGCACAATAACACAGGTAGCAAGGGTAGAATATCAGGTACGCGATATGTTTGTAAACATGGTTTCAGGTATACAGCGCCCGCGGCCATTCACGACACTAATGCGAATATACCTACTGATGAGATCAAAGTAATACTTTTTTTCAAACAATTTCAAAACTTGTAAAAATTGTGAACTACACACTGTAATAATATTTGATTGTTATTTTAATAAAGGAAACAAGATAAATAATGTGTTCTTGGTTTTTAAATATTTCTATATAATTAAACTTGAGTTCGTATTCCTTTACACCGGAAATTTAAGGAGAGTTGAGCCTAGGGCTCAATTAAGAATGTTGGTTTTTAGTTGGTGAAATACAAATTCACTGAGCGATGTACTCAAGGATTTGAGCTCCGAGCAGGTAGTTAGTTGATGATCCATTTGATGTTCCTTGGTGAACACGGCCATTAGTCACAATTTCTTGAGGCTTCACGTCGCTTGGAAGCAAATTATCGTCACAGTTGTCGCCAAATATCTTCAGCCATTTTGCCGAGTAGGAGGGCGATTTGCACGTATACTAACGAAGCAAAAGGACACAAATTAGCGCTCTGCGCATTCGGAAGCCTGGTTCAAAATATTTGGCGACATTCATACCTAGAGGAATCCTCCATTCCTTGAGCTGTACTTGAGGGTTATTTGAGATCTACACAAGGTACCTCGAAGGTTTAAGGCCTCCTCAATACTGATAATTAACTGAATATGGGTGTAAGTTGTATGTAAATAAAATAAAGTAAGTATAACATATTTTCTTTACAATTTTTATATAGGTTCATTATTTTCTTCAATAGACAAGATATTTGGCGATATTTATGCCTAGAGGAATCCTCCTTTCCTTGAGCTGTACTTGAGGGTTATTTGAGATCTACACAAGGTACCTCGAAGGTTTAAGGCCTCCTCAATACTGATAATTAACTGAATATGGGTGTAAGTTGTATGTAAATAAAATAAAGTAAGTATAACATATTTTCTTTACAATTTTTATATAGGTTCATTATTTTCTTCAATAGACAAGATATTTGGCGATATTTATGCCTAGAGGAATCCTCCTTTCCTTGAGCTGTACTTGAGGGTTATTTGAGATCTACACAAGGTACCTCGAAGGTTTAAGGCCTCCTCAATACTGATAATTAACTGAATATGGGTGTAAGTTGTATGTAAATAAAATAAAGTAAGTATAACATATTTTCTTTACAATTTTTATATAGGTTCATTATTTTCTTCAATAGACAAGATATTTGGCGATATTTATGCCTAGAGGAATCCTCCTTTCCTTGAGCTGTACTTGAGGGTTATTTGAGATCTACACAAGGTACCTCGAAGGTTTGAGGCCTCCTCAATACTCATAATTGACTGAATACAGGTGTAAGTTGTATGTAAATAAAATAAAGTTAACGTATTATCTTTATACATTTTTATATAGGTTCATTATTTTTTTATTTATTTTTTTTTTATTTATTTATTTTTTTTTTTTATTTGTTTGAAAACTTAACAGCTATACATTTATAATACTTAATTTCAAATGAGAATACAAAATAAATAGCCAATTATAAAGTTTCACATATTAAAATTATTATACATTATTAATGTTGGGTAGTCATTGTAAGATGGTGAGTGTATGTGGGGGAAAGGGAAGGGTAATGGATATAGAAAAGCGTTGATAAGGAAGGGATGAATGTTTAAGGAATGTAGGTTTGATTTTTAACCAGTAATATTACCAACAACTGCGCGTAATTGGCGTTTCATCGATGTCTGTGTGGAGTTAAATATATCAGGTTGGGGGTCAAGACTATTGTAATAATTTAAGCATCTGTTGACATAATTATTCTGTGCGTAATTTGTTCTGCAGTATGGTGTATAGAAAAGGTGATTTTGGCGTGTTGTTTTCATGGGGCAGTTGAAAGAAATTTTTTGGAGTAGGTAAGAGCTGTCTACAAGGTTATTAAGTATTTTATAAAGCAGATAGACATCGGATATCTTTCTTCTTTTTTCAAGTGATATAAACCCATGTAATTTTAAAGATTGGTCATAATCATGGCGGTAATTTTTACTCTCCACACTATGGAATAGGGGAGAGTCATGATTTCGCAAAATTTAAGCGTATTTTTTTTACATCAATTTCTCAATGGGTATCATGTAGAGAATGCACACTATGAGTTTCGTCGTGATGTGTTTGTGTGTATGGCGTATACGCTGTACGCCGTACGCCGTACGCCGTACGCCGTACGCCGTAGCATTTATCTTTTTTGTGTCCTCTCTACAGCCCAAACTATAAGTCTGATCGACTTCATATTAACATCATATGTGTAAAGTGCAAAGACCTAGAGCTGATTAGTTTTCCATAGACAACTTTTGATTTCTTCTCTATGAATTCATCATTTACGTTGTTTTTTTTTTGTGTCCTCTCTGCAGCCCAAACTATAAGTCCGATTGACTTCATATTGATATCACATGTGTTAAGTCCATAAACTTAGAGCTGATTAGTTTTCCATAGACAACGGTTCATTTTTTCCCAATGTTTCTTTATGATTTCATCTATTAAAACTGAAAAAATGCTCTCACGACCTGGAAATTAGAGATATTTTAATTTGGTTTCAACTATTTATACAACACCAAGAATCTTCATAAAATTGTATTCAAAGTTGGTCAATGTTAAAAGAAAAATATTCAACGGTTTCAAAAATTATATTTTATTTAATGGATATTTGTATGAAACTTATATGTAACAAGAGAATTTTTTTATATTTGGCAATGTTCAGTTCATTGATTTCATATTGATATAAGAATATTAATAGCTTGAACTTAGAACTGATTAGCTTTTCATAGATATCATAAAATTTCTTCATATGATATCACGTGTCAACATTGTCAAAATGCTCTAACGCTCTTTGAAACAAAATTTATCTGCTTTTTTTAAAATATTTCATACAACATAAGCAGTCTTCACTATACTGCATTAATAGTTTGTCTATCTTAACATAAAAATATACTATCGGAAGAAAATTTATATTCCTGTTAGTAACATTTAGTATGAATAAAAATGTAATTAGATAAATTTCTATTTATGGAAACGTTCAGTAATTTGATTTCATGTTATAATGTAAAGAGCTTGAACATAGAACTGATTAGCTTTCCATAAATAACAAAAAAAATCTTCATATGATATCACCTGTCAAAATTTGGAAAATGCTCTCGCGTTCTTTAGAACAAAATTTATCTGCTTTTTTTAAAATATTTCATACAACATAAGCATTCTTCCCTATACTCCATTAATAGTTTGTCTATCTTAACATAAAAATATACTATCGGAAGAAAATTTATATTCCTGATAGTAACATTTAGTATGAATAAAAATGTAATTAGATAAATTTCTATGTATGGAAAAGTTCAGTAATTTGATTTCATGTTATAATGTAAAGAGCTTGAACATAGAACTGATTAGCTTTCCATAAATAACAAAAAAAATCTTCATATGATATCACCTGTCAAAATTTGGAAAATGCTCTCGCGTTCTTTAGAACAAAATTTATCTGCTTTTTTTAAAATATTTCATACAACATAAGCATTCTTCACTATACTGCATTAATAGTTTGTTTATCTTAACATAAAAATATACTATCGGAAGAAAATTTATATTCCTGATAGTAACATTTAGAATGAATAAAAATGTAATTAGATAAATTTCTATGTATGGAAACGTTCAGTAATTTGATTTCATGTTATAATGTAAAGAACTTGAACATAGAACTGATTAGCTTTCCATAAATCAAAAAAAATCTTCATATAATATCACGTGTCAAAATTTTGAAAATGCCTTCGCGTTCTTTAAAACAAAATTTATCTGCTTTTTTTAAAATATTTCATACAACATAAGCATTCTTCACTATACTGCATTAATAGTTTGTTTATCTTAACATAAAAATATACTATCGGAAGAAAATTTATATTCCTGATAGTAACATTTAGTATGAATAAAAATGTAATAAGATAAATTTCTATGTATGGAAAAGTTCAGTAATTTGATTTCATGTTATAATGTAAAGAGCTTGAACATAGAACTGATTAGCTTTCCATAAATAACAAAAAAAATCTTCATATGATATCACCTGTCAAAATTTGGAAAATGCTCTCGCGTTCTTTAGAACAAAATTTATCTGCTTTTTTTTAAATATTTCATACAACATAAGCATTCTTCACTATACTGCATTAATAGTTTGTTTATCTTAACATAAAAATATACTATCGGAAGAAAATTTATATTCCTGATAGTAACGTTTAGTATGAATAAAAATGTAATTAGATAAATTTCTATGTATGGAAAAGTTCAGTAATTTGATTTCATGTTATAATGTAAAAAGCTTGAACATAGAACTGATTAGCTTTCCATAAACAACAAAAAAAATCTTCATATGATATCACCTGTCAAAATTTGGAAAATGCTCTCGCGTTCTTTAGAACAAAATTTATCTGCTTTTTTTAAAATATTTCATACAACATAAGCATTCTTCACTATACTGCATTAATAGTTTGTTTATCTTAACATAAAAATATACTATCGGAAGAAAATTTACATTCCTGATAGTAACATTTAGTATGAATAAAAATGTAATTAGATAAATTTCTATGTATGGAAAAGTTCAGTAATTTGATTTCATGTTATAATGTAAAGAGCTTGAACATAGAACTGAATAGCTTTCCATAAATAACAAAAAAAATCTTCATATGATATCACCTGTCAAAATTTGGAAAATGCTCTCGCGTTCTTTAGAACAAAATTTATCTGCTTTTTTTAAAATATTTCATACAACATAAGCATTCTTCCCTATACTGCATTAATAGTTTGTCTATCTTAACATAAAAATATACTATCGGAAGAAAATTTATATTCCTGATAGTAACATTTAGTATGAATAAAAATGTAATTAGATAAATTTCTATGTATGGAAACGTTCAGTAATTTGATTTCATGTTATTATGTAAAGAGCTTGAACATAGAACTGATTAGCTTTCCATAAATAACAAAAAAATTCTTCATATAATATCACGTGTCAAAATTTTGAAAATGCTCTCGCGTTCTTTAAAACAAAATTTATCTGCTTTTTTTAAAATATTTCATACAACATAAGCATTCTTCAATATACTGCATTAATAGTTTGTTTATCTTAACATAAAAATATACTATCGGAAGAAAATTTATATTCCTGATAGTAACATTTAGTATGAATAAAAATGTAATTAGATAAATTTCTATGTATGGAAACGTTCAGTAATTTGATTTCATGTTATAATGTAAAGAGCTTGAACATAGAACTGATTAGCTTTCCATAAATAACAAAAAAATCTTCATATGATATCACGTGTCAAAATTTTGAAAATGCTCTCGCGTTCTTTAAATCAAAATTTATCTGCTTTTTTAAAAATATTTCATACAACATAAGCATTCTTCACTATACTGCATTAATAGTTTGTCTATCTTAACATAAAAATATACTATCGGAAGAAAATTTATATTCCTGATAGTAACATTTAGTATGAATAAAAATGTAATTAGATAAATTTCTATGTATGGAAACGTTCAGTAATTTGATTTCATGTTATAATGTAAAGAGCTTGAACATAGAACTGATTAGCTTTCCATAAATAACAAAAAAATCTTCATATGATATCACGTGTCAAAATTTTGAAAATGCTCTCGCGTTCTTTAAATCAAAATTTATCTGCTTTTTTTAAAATATTTCATACAACATAAGCATTCTTCACTATACTGCATTAATAGTTTGTTTATCTTAACATAAAAATATACTATCGGAAGAAAATTTATATTCCTGGTAGTAACATTTAGTATGAATAAAAATGTAATTAGATAAATTTCTATGTATGGAAAAGTTCAGTAATTTGATTTCATGTTATAATGTAAAGAGCTTGAACATAGAACTGATTAGCTTTCCATAAATAACAAAAAAATTCTTCATATGATATCACCTGTCCAAATTTGGAAAATGCTCTCGCGTTCTTTAGAACAAAATTTATCTGCTTTTTTTAAAATATTTCATACAACATAAGCATTCTTCCCTATACTGCATTAATAGTTTGTCTATCTTAACATAAAAATATACTATCGGAAGAAAATTTATATTCCTGATAGTAACATTTAGTATGAATAAAAATGTAATTAGATAAATTTCTATGTATGGAAACGTTCAGTAATTTGATTTCATGTTATAATGTAAAGAGCTTGAACATAGAACTGATTAGCTTTCCATAAATAACAAAAAAATTCTTCATATGATATCACCTGTCAAAATTTGGAAAATACTCTTGCGTTCTTTAAAACAAAATTTATCTGCTTTTTTAAAAATATTTCATACAACATAAGCATTCTTCACTATACTGCATTAATAGTTTGTCTATCTTAACATAAAAATATACTATCGGAAGAAAATTTATATTCCTGATAGTAACATTTAGTATGAATAAAAATGTAATTAGATAAATTTCTATGTATGGAAACGTTCAGTAATTTGATTTCATGTTATAATGTAAAGAGCTTGAACATAGAACTGATTAGCTTTCCATAAATAACAAAAAAATCTTCATATGATATCACGTGTCAAAATTTTGAAAATGCTCTCGCGTTCTTTAAATCAAAATTTATCTGCTTTTTTTAAAATATTTCATACAACATAAGCATTCTTCACTATACTGCATTAATAGTTTGTTTATCTTAACATAAAAATATACTATCGGAAGAAAATTTATATTCCTGGTAGTAACATTTAGTATGAATAAAAATGTAATTAGATAAATTTCTATGTATGGAAAAGTTCAGTAATTTGATTTCATGTTATAATGTAAAGAGCTTGAACATAGAACTGATTAGCTTTCCATAAATAACAAAAAAATTCTTCATATGATATCACCTGTCAAAATCTGGAAAATACTCTTGCGTTCTTTAAAACAAAATTTATGTGCTTTTTTAAAAATATTTCATACAACATAAGCATTCTTCACTATACTGCATTAATAGTTTGTCTATCTTAACATAAAAATATACTATCGGAAGAAAATTTATATTCCTGATAGTAACATTTAGTATGAATAAAAATGAAATTAGATAAATTTCTATGTATGGAAACGTTCAGTAATTTGATTTCATGTTATAATGTAAAGAGCTTGAACATAGAACTGATTAGCTTTCCATAAATAACAAAAAAATCATCATATGATATCACGTGTCAAAATTTTGAAAATGCTCTCGCGTTCTTTAAATCAAAATTTATCTGCTTTTTTTAAAATATTTCATACAACATAAGCATTCTTCACTATACGGCATTAATAGTTTGTCTATCTTAACATGAAAATATACTATCGTTAGAAAATTTATATTCCTGGTAGTAAAATTTAGAATGAATAAAATATTTCATTGTCAATATTTGTGGTGTGGAGAGTTTAGTGTTGGCCACAACCCACTCGTTTTTTCTAAAATTAAGCGTTTTAACAAACCTTCTCTGAATCCTCTCAATTCTGTCGATGTGAATATTGTAACTAGGGCTTCATACGGTTGATGCAAACTCCAAATGACTTCTAACGAAGGCATTAAATAGAAGAACAAGCGAGGTTGTTTCTTTGAAGGATTTGGTTATTCTTTGTATGAAACCCAAGTTTCTGTAGCTTTTATTTACGACAGAATCAGTATGAGGAATAAATGATAGTTTGTTATCAAGGATAACGCCTAGGTCTCTCGCTTCGAGTTTTTGCGACAATATATTATTATTAATAGTGTAGTGAAATTTAATTACATTTCTGCTTCTACTGAAACTCATTGAGAAACATTTATTTATATTTATATATAATTGATTTTTTTCACAGTAGCAAAAAAGGTTATTTAAATCCTGTTGTTGCAGTGAGCAGTCATGTGTAGATGAGATTTGTTTATATAATTTACTGTCGTCGGCAAAAAGAATTATTTCAGAGGTAGCTATGCATTGTGTTATGTCGTTAATGTAGATCAGGAAAAGCAAGGGTGAGAACCCTGTGGTACTCCGGAGGGAATTGGAACAAAACACGATTGGAAACCTTCGGCGGCTACTGCTTGTGATCTATTTGTCATATAGGACTTTATCCATCTGTACAGATCGCCACGTATGCCAAAGTTCCATAATTTAAACAACAGAATATTGTGGTTTATTTTGTCGAACGCTTTGGCAAAATCTAGGTATATTGTATCTAACTGGTTATTTTCGAGTAAGGCAGAAAATGAATGGTCGGTAAATTCTAATAAATTGGTTTCCACTGATCTTTTACTAAGTTTAATAGTTAAAGATGTTCTTATTTCAGGATTAATTTGATCTATAATGATTTTTTCAAATAATTTACTGAAAATACACAATTTCGAGATTGGTCTATAATTTTCGATGTTTGAATTGTCTCCAGTTTTGTGTATTGGTGTTATAAGGGCTTTTTTCCACATACTTGGGAAATGACCCTCATTAAGGGATTTTCTTCAATAGATACCCTCATTAAGGGATTTTCTTCAATAGATACATAAACATGACTTTAAATAAATCAATGGCAGTCTTGTATAATTTATTATAAGAAATAAAAGATTTTTTTAAATTTATATAATTTATTTTTTTAAATATTCTTTACACATTGCAACACCAACATTACCTACTGTACATTCTATACAACATTATTAAACTATGATATTTTATTTATTTATTTTCTAGTACAAAGGAATATACATATTCTTTTTCAATTTCTAAAATCTATATTTTATTTATTTCATTTTATTATATTTACATAAATAAACAGTTATTTATGAATATGTCAATCAAGTTTACCTAAATAATTAATAATACTCAATATTATAAAATATAACTCATTTTTAATCAATTTAATTGAATTTTCGTGTTTAAAAGAGCAAGTTTTTCATTCATGCTAAAGGTTGGTAATGATCGATATTTGCGGTCAAAATTGTGCTGGTTTTGATTATGTAAGTAAGACACATGGACACGGAAAAAGTAGTAAGAAGAGATAATGAATTAATGAAAGACTAAAAGAAACTTTGGAAGAAATTGCCTAATTGCAAAAAGCCCGCCAGTGTACCATCTACAAAAAAATTATATATGAATAAATACCGAATCAAAATCTAAATCGTTATAAATGTTAGAATTGAAATGCAAATTGTTATAATGGAAATGTAATGCCGTGGCACAGTTGGTAAGCCGTTCGGTTTCTGTGCGGGCGTCCTGGGTTCGATTCCCAGCAGAGGATAAATTCATTTCTCACGCAAATATTGCTTCTCTGGGCTGGAAACACTGGTTAGTTGGAAAAAATTGCCATACGGCAATAAACTCACACTTGCGCAGGGTGCAAGGAAGTGCAAGGAAGGAAGTTAATATATTATTATTATTATTACTATATGTAGATTGATCTCGGTTATGATCCGGTAATTTCCTTCACAACGGAGCGTACTCAAGTTGTGAGGCTATGTGTTTGTGTGGTTGTGTGTAGTTGTTTAAAGTGGTACCTGTAGAAATTTTCTGACTATTGTGCATGTGTTGATAATTGTAGTTTTTTGTATGTTGGTGATTACGTATGGGGGTAACTTTAGTATGTCTATATTTTTTGGAGAGTTTTTGTTATGATGCCTGTAGACGATAATATTATTGGGACTATTGTTACTTTTTCTTGTTTCCACTGTGATTTTATCTGTTCTGCTAAAGGTATGTATTTATCTATTTTTTCTAAATGTTTCTTTTGTAGATTTGCTGTATTTGGTATCGATATTTCTATTGGATATGTGTGTTTATGTATTTTGTCGATTAATGTAATGTCTGGTCGGTTATGTAGGTTTGTTCTGTCTGTGATTATGTCTCTATTCCAGTATAGTTTGTAGTTATCATTTTCTGTTACAGCTGGGGGTGTGTATTGATACCACTTGGGGTGTGTTTCGATAAGTTTATGTTTGTGGGCTAGTTCCAAATATATGTGTTTGCAGATGTTATCGTGTCTTATTGTATATTCCGTCGGTGCAAGAGTTGAGCAGCCACCTGTTATGTGTTCTATTGTTTCTTTTTGTAATTTGCACTTTCTGCATGTGTCGTTTGTTATTGTATTGTCTTTTATAATATGTTTCGTGTAGTTTTTTGTTTTTATTATTTTGTCCTGAATAGCTATGATAAATCCTTCTGTTTCTGCGTAGAGGTCTGAGTGTTTGAGCCAATTATTACTAAGGGCTTTATCAATATGTTGTTGTTGTAGATGACTTGGGTGTATTCCATGTAATGTTTTATTTTTCCATGTTTCAATTTTTGCGTCATGTGTTGTTATTTCTAGATTGCGTTCGTTGTCGTTAAGTGTAAGTGTTGAGTATTTGTGATCTATGTTTATGATTTCGTTATGTATTGGGCTATTTCGTGTTGTGTAGAAGTATTGCCTTAAGTTATTATTATTATTATTATGTATTTACGGTCGTGAATCTTGGAAGAAATTGAATAAACAAAAAAGGACAAAAATTGAAGAAATTAGATCATTTTTATAAAAATATGTAATAGAAATATGGATAATAGAGAAAATATGAACCCGATATTCAATTATGTATTAAGCTTCAATTGTGTCGCAATCTTCAATCCTAAATCTCAAATGTGTTCTATGCTTTAATTATGTCCTGAACATTCAATTGTGTCATATGCTTCGATTGCATCACAATCTTCAATTGTGTATTAAGCTTCAATCATATCGCAATCTTCAATTGTATCCTAAGCTTTAATTGTCTCCCAATCTTCAATAATAGCCTAAGCTCCAAATATGTCCTAAGCTACAATTGTGTTCCGTTTCAATCTTGGATCATGTACTATGTTTCAATTGCATCCCAATCTTAAATTATGTATTTTCAATTATCAATTATTTCAATTTTCAATTATAAATAAAAGTAGAGAATGAATGGCTTGAACAAGTCGACGAGTATGTCTATCTGGGTAGTATGTTCCAACGGAATGGACGGCCTGATAAGGATATTGAAAGAAGAGTTATGGCAGGAAACAGAGTGAATGGAGCACTTAGACCAGTTATGAATGATCGCAAGATATCAAGAGACGCTAAAGTTGCCATTCATAACGCAATCGTAGTGCCAACCCTGACGTATGCAAGTGAGACCTGGACATGGCAGAAGTCGCACGAAAGCAGAATAAATGCAGTTGAAATGAGATCGCTTAGAAGAATTTGTAACAGAACGATGTATGATAGAGTTCGGAATGAAGATACAAGGAAAGAATGTAAGATAAAGAAAGATGTAATTGACAGAATGAAAGTTAACACATTGAGATGGTTTGGCCACTTGGGGAGAATGAACGAAGAACGCCTGACGAAGAAAATATACAAAGCTGACAGGAATGGAATAAGAGGTCGGGGGCGCCCAAGAAAAGGATGGCACGACCATGTAAACGATATTTTGAAAGATGGAAATGTAAGAATCATGAACAACAGACGAACATGTATAAGACGATGTATGAATGTTGATGAGGCGATGAATGTGTGTCAAGATAGGAAAATGTGGCGTTCGGTTCTCTCTGCCTACCCCGTGAGGGACATGGCGTGATGGTATGTATGTTCAATTATGTATACTTTAATTATGTTAGAATCTTCAGTTGTAATATATGTTTCAACTGTATCCCTATCTTCTATAGTATTACGTAGAACAATATACATTCGATCTAATATGGAATCTGTTCATAGTGTTTCGAATACATAACATTTTTTTAAAAGTATCAAGAATACATAACAAGTTTTAATTTTTACGTTGCATCTTTTATTCATTGAAAACAGGACAAATGTTTCGTCCGGTGAAGACACCATCAATAATTTTTTTTTTATAATAAATGAAAACCAATGAGGTACCTATGTATATATAGCCACGCGCACTACGTTACAAAGTTACAAATTGAATTCTCATGTGGATTATTATTAAAACGACCAGACGATTTTAAATTTATCACCGATATTGGTATACATTAGTATAATTTTACGATTTTTTAATTACAAAACAAATGATTCTGGTATACAAATAACATTGATGCAACATTATGTTGTATAAAAATTATGTCGCGTTTGATATTTGGACGACAATAACCAGTTAACGGAATGACCTTTGCTTGACGTAATTATGTAACTATCAAATATTTATTTC
This sequence comes from Molanna angustata, assembly GCA_963576475.1. Lineage (NCBI taxonomy): Eukaryota > Metazoa > Arthropoda > Insecta > Trichoptera > Molannidae > Molanna > Molanna angustata. The sequence goes on along the minus strand of OY754986.1, from coordinate 9,432,825 downwards.
ATAATGCATTATTTAATGTCTCTCGTATATTACGCCTATGTTATGTTGTGTATGAGCAGGTGAAATATTTAAACAGCTCCGGAATTAGGTTAATTTTCTCGTGACAGATATTTCTTCATTTTTTTTGTCTTTATTTAAATTTTCAAAGGACAATTCATAGAAAAAAAAATTGTTTCAGTTGTATAAAACAAACAGTTTTAAGTTTCTTTGCACCAAGTACAATTTTACTTCATAAGTCGGTAGTACCTGGACAGACGACTCAGCTCAGACCCACTAGTGAAACGAATTCTGAAGTCTATTATATTCAGCTTCGAAGGCCAAAAGTAAGAAAACCTCCTATATGGAACCCTCAGAAAGTAATATCTTGGCTGGAATCAAATCCTCCAAAAAAATATTACTCTTTTTGAAGCGAGTCGTAAAGCCTGTACCTACTCTCCTCCTATCAGCTTCTGGACTTCGAGTGCACGATTTAACGTTACTTCAAAACAGTCCAGAAAAACTCATCTGCGACGATGAGGGAATCTCTATGTGGCCTATTTTTGGTTCAAAAACTGACTCAACTATACACCAACAGTCGGGCTGGAGAATTACTATGTCCAAGTGTCAAAACACAGACCCGGTTTTCTGGATAAAGAAAGTAGGTACTAGAATTGCCAGGTCGGACCATGTGAAGATGTCCATCTATTGACCGAAACCCATCAGTATTAAAAAGATAGTAGTGAATTATTATTGACCTCAAACAATCGATATATGATTACGTGAAGCGAAAACTTTGAACCCGCTTTTAAACAAACTGCGCGTCTTGAGGAGTTTGAAATTTTACATAGTTAAAAATTATATGGAATAGGAGTGGAGAAAGCTAAAATTTATACATAATATGTAAATACATATTATAAATTAAATAAAAAAATAATTCACGTCAAATCATAGATTGTTTACTTTCATACCTACAGCTAATTCAAACGCATTTGTTATAAATTAAAATACAGAACATACATAACTTCTATGAAATGGAATTTAAACAATTACATTTTTTTTCATTTACAATATGTGTCAATAAAAAATTGTACCCCTTGATGAATACATGATGGTATTTTTTGTCAAACTGTTCAAATTAAATGATTTGCTGTAATTTTGTCTTCTGAACGATCACTAGTTTTTATAAATTTGAATCATTTTTCATACATTTTCTATAATTTAAATTTATTAAATTCAGTGAAATTCAATATCAAATTTATAAAAAATGGGTAGTTGTCTATAAATTTTATATGTACATGTATAAACCACCTAATCTTTATAAACAAAATATTTAATAATAAACAATAGGTATTTATTCATAAATTTACCATAATATTAAAATATACATACATCCTATTTATACACAAAATAAACTATGTACATTCAATTTACTATGTTGGTAGTTCATATTATCTTAATTCGTATTATCACACTGAAAGTATACAATAAATTCTATATTTATTTATTTATTCTTTTAACATCAATTTACTACTCCATAGATAAATTACAGGCACCTACTTATATAAATCTGTTTAGGTATATATAATAAAGCAAACAATATCTATTTATTTAAAACAAAAACACACCGCATTTCATCCACAATATTTCATAGTTTAAAACAGGACTACCGTTTCGCCTGGTAAAGGCCTTTTTAAATCATCTTCCTTTCCTAATACCCATTTGTTGCCTCATATTAGCACCTGGGGCACCCGCAACATTTGCACCTATGGTGAATCCGCCCCTGATCGTACGTGGAATTGGCTCCAACGTATTCTCGGAAAAACAGCGGCCTTAAGATGACATATTCAGAAAAATCTTTACAAATCCCCAGATAAACAAAAAATATATGAATAATTCATTAAGAGAGGAATGACACATTAAAAAGTGCGCTTGATATTCACAAAAAAACGGCGCTTGATCATTCCCCAGTTAAATAAAAATACAAGAAAATGCTATGTTGATTTTTATAATTTTATCAAAAAAATAATTATTAAAACAAAATTTTATATTTTAATGACATTTCATTTATCATGTAAGTATGTATATTGTTTTTAGTTTGAAATTTTTTTTACTAATATTTTTTTTCAACATTTATTTGTTTGACTATAAGTTAATAGTCAAAAATATTTAGGAATTCATGTTTTTAATTTCAACTCAATAAAAAAAATAAGAGTTCATATAACGAAATCTGGCGCCTGCCTCCCTAGACAACGTGTCATTTAGTTCAAGAAAAGATAACTCAATGTATGAAAGTGACAGTTGCCACTTCCATACATTAAGTTATCTTTTCTTGTTTCTTTTCTTGAGCTAAATGACAAGTTGTCTAGGGAGGCTGAATACATGATATTTTATTAAAACCGCTTAATGCACTATGAAGTTACGTGTTAGTAAGGGTAACTATCGCGTGCGTTAAAAAGGGTTTATACGTGATTTAAATTATCGGAAAATTAAATATTTATTTCTCAATAGAGTTATTGAGTTATTTAAAAAAATGCTGTACAAATGGCAATTTTTATATTTATATTTAATTGGAATTAATCCAGAATTTTAAAATTGTGTAACGAACATTCACTAAAGAAATATTGAACTTATTGTTTATTTTTCGAAACACATTGTTTTTTAACATTTTTGAGCACCTAATCTATTTCAAATTGGGTTGTACAGTGTATAGGTTCCAATGCCCTCTTAAAATTTTCAATTTAACATATTTTCTCTTTCTTATTTCATCATATTTTTTATCAAATTCAAAACTTCACAAACTTACATATTTATGTTGCAATATATTTAAACTTAAATTTTTTACATCAACTAGAATTATGAAAAAAATATATTTAATTTTAAGTTATACTTAAGTAGAACTAAGTAGTACTTAAGTAGAACTTAATTTTTTTTATAATTCTAGTTGATTATGTAGTTCTATCATGAAGTGACAGTTTCAAACATTGAAAAAATATTTTACATAATTTCGGGTAAGGGCTAATTTACATCACATTAGCGATTTCCAATTTGAAAATAGAACCTTAAAAATAATTATACTGTTATTTTTGCGCTAGGTTCAAAACCTTATTTTTTTTTCATTTTTATAATGGAAATTACCTTTTTGGATAAAAAATATTTGCGGTCAATTCGAAAATGTATTCTCAAAATCATTCTGCGGTTATTTCAGGTAAAATGTAAAACTTTAAAACAATTCCTCAAAATTAACCTCAAAATTTTCTGTAAAAAATAAAAAATAGTGAATGAAAGTTTTTGGCAATAATTAACAGACACATCATGGTCTTGCAATAGATGTCTTCTTAAAACAGTATTTCATGGTATATTTCATATAGGTACCTAATTAAATTATATTTGAAGAGTTAGAACATTATTATGTAACATAGAATTCAAACAAATAATCTAAATGTTAATGTCAGATAAATAGATCAGGTAAAAATAATATACATTTTCACTGTCTTGTAGATTAAAAAAATACTTAATTTAATGAGATTCAACTATATATTTACTATAAATATTTATTAATAAATTCACTACAATTATTAAAGGCTTCAAGACCCCTAAAAACTCAACAGTACTTAAAAGAAATGTTGAAAAATAAAAAGTGCAAAATAGACCCCAAATCAAAGCCTTGAGTCATACCAAATGGCTACATATAATTAGATGTATTAATTGTACTTCAAAATATGACAAATTGTAACTGACGATAGAATAAAGTAAGACAAATAAAATAAAGCACACATTAAAGATGGATTGATTGAATATAATTGTTTCTAACTGCAGACTAAATTTGTTACTAACGATAGACTAAAAGAAATAAAGTATACATTAAAGAATATAAACAGACCATAAACATATGTAAAAACAGTCGAATACGTAAAAAAAATACAAAGAAAACAGCAAAATAATAACGTTTTAACAAAAAATATGAATACTAGATTTATACCATTACAGTATTTCCAATTATACAGTTATTTTGCAGACCATCCAAGAGTTCAGAGTATCCTGATTCTACACTACAAGCGCTGTCACTATCTCCCTCGCTCTTTTCTTTCTCCAACTTGTTGTCACTTTCAAAACCAACTTCACTTTTTTCCATACCACCACACACGTCACTTCCCATCGTCTCCAGATGATCAAACTCCTGGCTGTCGTAAGAGGAAGCGTTTGCTTCATCGTCAGACGGTGGATATGTAACGCATCTCATGTAATTTCTTCTAACATCCAGAGATCTCTGTTTCTCTCCAAGAGGCACTAGATTGACTTCGTCTCCGTAACTCGCTGGACCAGATTCGATCGACGGGAAAAACGAGGACATGCTTTCGCATGGACTAGAGCTGTTCGGGTCAGAATCGCATCTGTTGCGATCCACGGTGCGGAAATTCCCAACGTTGCCGCTCCCGTAGTTTCTTTTCGAAAAGGATCTGAAGTTCCTCGTTGAGTGGTTTCTCTCGCGATTGAAGAGCTGTTCGAAACTCTGCACCCTCTCGAGCACGCTAACCTTTTCGATTTCTTCGATGTCCTTTTTGTATTCGCTCTGTGTAAAGTTACAGGGGAGCGACGTCATCTCGATATCTGACGACGTAACTGTGCTGGCTGTTTCGCAGCCGCTGGAAATGGACCCCTCGTCACTGTCCAAAACGATCAAATTGGTTTTAGGGCACAACTGCTCCAATCCCGATTTGTTTTCGTTTATGTCTCGATGATCTTCATTACTTCGTCTATTTTCTTCCGTTTCACAATAAAACACGTCGTCATCGATGTCTGTGTGAAGGTTGGAATAGTCAGAATCTACCGTTTGCTCGCTGGTTTCCGACATGTTGGAGAAGCTAAACGATACATGGGTTGCAGATCCCATCGACACGTGACTAGAGGGCTCTTGGTCTGTTTCGTCAGATTCTCTTTTTTCTATACTAACACTATCTTTAGGACTTACTTTGCTAATATCGTCGCACTCAGAGCTTTCGTCAGATTTCAACCTCTGCAACGGAAAAATGTCCGATTTCGTTTTAGACGACAAAATTGACTTTCTCGAACATCTTTTATCGCATCTCCGTCTTCCGAGGGTATGCGATGGGAAGATTTCTTCCGCTTTGCAGCACGTCTTTAGAGCTGAGTTATCTTTGGTCCACGTATTGGTCGCTTTTTCAGCGACAACAGTCTCTTCCTCGTCTTCTTCGGAGCACATTTCTTCTATTGCCATCAGTTTAGGGGCAGACTTGGATCTCTCTAGTGGGGGTTTGTAATTGTTTCCTCCGACGCTCAGCAATATCTTTCTTCTGGGCATGCTCGGATTATCATAGACAGAGTTCGCCAGACTTAACCTGGCGTTTTGTCTTGAGATCTTGTCCCTTTTGAATTCAAAGAGTGCCTGTTTTATTTTGAACTGAAGATCTGTCGCTATCTTTTTGGAGATGGTGTCTTTGGTACATAGGACAGCGTGACATCTCAGTTCGTGCTTCAGCTTTCTACCCTCGTGCCTGTAGACCCAACAGAAGACTTTGGGGTACTCCGGAGGGCTGCAGCAGAAGGTGATGCGATGAGCCCAATACTCGGTGAGGCCGTGTTCTTTGGTGACCGCTTTGAGACCAGAGCTGGTGATGGACAACTTCATCACGACATCGGGTTTGCTCAGCTGGTTGTAGTTCTTCCACAAGGTAGCCAGAGGTTTGTCGACACAGCCGTCTCCTGGAAAAAAAGAAAATATCAATAAGTAACAGTCGAAAAGAAAACAAAAATGATGATAAATAAATTCAGCATTTCAAGATATACGCTAAGTACAAACATAGTTATATACATAATGTTATATGCATATATCTGATCATGATGAAAATCATCTGTATCCATCGCGTGCGTTAAGTCAGTCACGGAAACCCAAAATTTAGTTGATTTTTTCCATTTTAAGAACAAACCTGGATTTCATGCGCTCTGTAAGCACATGTAATATTCATTTCTCAAAGATGCATTAATTAATATGGAGTAATTAAAAAAATGCTGTAAAAAAGGATATTTGAAATATATTTTGTACGGAAATTCATGCTGAATTTTAAAATTGTTTGACAAACATTCATTAGAGAAAATTTGAAAGTGTTTATGGTCCTTTTTTAAGAAATATACTGTTTTACATATTTGAGAAATTTGATTTTCAAATGGGGGTGTTTAGGTTTACATGCCCTCTCTATCAATATGGACACATTACATGGCTCTAAATACTTCTGATAGCAAATCTATTGTATAGTTACAATGAATAATTTGATGTTGAATTTATCTCTAAAATTTTCAATTTTTACATTAGTTTGTGCATTTTAATATTAACCAGAATAATTTAAAAATAGGTATGTTTTTTTACTGCTTGCTTGTTCCCTTTACTTTTGCTATGAAAATTGCAATTTTTTAACCGGGGTAATATTTGATGTTCCTTTTCTCATCGTGTTACGAATGTACCCGCCCTATGATGATGATGAAAAAAAAAGAAATAATTAATAAATAAAGTAAATAAAAAATATGTTTAGGTATTACTTTTTTTTATATAAGTGAAAACATGTATTTAGGCATGAAATTGTATGTATCATTTTTGTTATTATTATTATTATGTATGCTGTATGTTTTCTGGATAAAATAAAATAAGCAACATTCTCCGCAAACGCCACCACGTCTCGAAAACTTATATTATACTAGTAAAACCCGGCAGACGTTGTCCTGCCTGTTTAATTATTTACCTCCAAATATATAAAAATGGTTGTACGGTATGTTTCCTTTTTATTATTTAACATTCTTATCTAGATTCCCTAATTATAATTACGTATTTTTTTCCCTTCCATCCCTACAATCCCTTTCGACCCTATTCATTCATTCATTTGAATTTTATTTAATTATTCAAACAAATTAATATAGGTACTTGAACCTTTAGCATTATTCCAGTTTTATATAATATACCATTTTATGTATGGGTATATAGGATTTTTGCTGAACAAACCCACTAAGTATCAATTCAATACCATCTTTTTTTTTTCATTTTTTTTGTGAGATATAGAATAAATAAATAAATAAATTTTAATGCAAAAACCTTCTCCTGAATGAGCTGAACAAATTCCCAAAGTTTCATCGCAATCGGATGGTTGGTTTGGGAGTTCATCCGACACATACGTAAATACATTTTTATATAATAATACATTTAACTACATTTAAATACATTTTAACTTAATTTTAACTTATTGTATTAAAGCTGATTGGTAACCGGAGGGGTTACCAATCAAAAGTAGGTAGTAACCAGAGTGGTTACTATTAAATATAAGTGGTAACCAGAGGGGTTACCAGTAAAGAGAGTTTACTATATCCCAAGTGGATATGATTTGAAATAAGAACACAAGGGCAGTGGTTGAGAGAGAAGAAGAAAGAATGGTCAAAAGTAACAATGAGTATATTGATCACAATTAATAGTTGGCTTAAAGGTAAATTTACAATTGATGAAATAACTTACAAAGGAACTTTCTCACGATGAGTAGGTATAACGAGCGAGTTAGCGGGTGTGTTCGAAGTGTCCGAATCTTCGCATGGTGAAGTACCATCGTGCTCGCGAGGTCGAGAGATGACCGGTGGTCGAGAGACGAAGTGTCGGCGAGACGGCGTGGTCGAGAACGGCGGCGTGATGTGACGAATCGAAGTGACGGAAATACGGAAATGAAGTGACGACGTGTACAAGTGTAGACTCCCTTAAATAGTGCTGCGCTGGGGGTAGCAAGTTCAATGTCTTCGAACTTTCTAGACTTATTTATTTGAAGTGTCATACCCAGTTGAGGAGTATTGTCACTTATTTGACGTTGCGGGCGATGAACTCGGCCTAGCGATAAACAAATGTACTTGCCGTCGCTAGGCGCGCGCTCGAAAGAAATTTCGAGATGTGGTCTGCCACAGTATTTTTTTAAGTTTTATGTTTCACCATTTTCAATGTGTTAGCTATAGGACTAATTTTAACTTATTTTTTGCAAACTGAAAGCGCCCTTGAGGTGACCACGGTTGTCACTAAACGGCGCTTTATAAATTGTCATTATTATTATTATTATTATATAGATTTCTCCCTGATTCTTTGAGTCCGTATATCTTACATCACGGAATAAGATATGAGTTTGGTAAATAAATTTGTACATGAGTCCGATCAATAAATGCATAAATTTGCCAGCAAAAAACATGCTATGAACATAATTATTCGGTAGATTAAAAAAAACTTATTTTTTCTTTGTTATGTGTAGGTACATACTTTTAACAGCAAAGTGTTGTTTAACGGTTTCAATACGTGCAATAAATTATTATCATTGTAGATTTTCGAAGGCCGCATTCCTTACTTGAACGAATGCAATAATAATTCTCAGCCACCATACTTGGCTTGGATTAAATAGCTGGGATTGAATTAAAATATGCTTTGTGTCTATAGATTCATAGAATGGAGAGATTGAGGCAAAATTACAATTATATTCGTCACATACTTTATTGACATGTATTGTCTATGTTATTTATTTTATTTATAGAGAAAAAAACAATTAAACATCACACATATAAATTTTTGTTTTATACATAAAGTTGATATATATGTGTATTCACATTATTTCCCATAAAAAAGTTATAAAGAAAAAATGTGCTTAGAAATATATCGGAACTTTGTGTTCCGTTTTCACCTAACAATAAACAAAGTACACTAAGATCAATGACCCAATCCAATAAAAAACTAGTAGAAACCAATCTCACAAATAAGACAAAATACCTAAATCGATCTTTTGGCGTTTCTGGACCAAAGTCATGGAACAATCTTCCAATGGATATAAGATGTGCCGAAATATCAATGAATTCAAGAAGAAATTAAAAACTCATCTTTTCCACAAATCGTATCCAGATTGTCCTTCATCCGTTCAATATTCCTTTACATAATATTATGCAGATGTTTACTTTGAAACAACTATTTTTTATAATTAATTTCATCTGGATTATGTAGGTAATATGTATATAACTATATTAATTTGTGATTTATAAGTATTTTTTTTAAGTTTTATGTTTCACCATTTTCAATGTGTTAGCTATAGAACTAATTTTAACTTATTCTTTTGCAAACTGAAAGCGCCCTTGGGGTGGCCACGGTTGTCACTAAACGGCGCTTTATAAATTGTCCTTATTATTATTATCAACATTGAAATAGAAGTAACTTTAAAATATAAAAATCTATGAATGTTAAAAAAAAACATATTATGAAGTAAAAAGTATAATTTTGAATTCACAAGAATGGCGTTTCAAAAATCATCCATACAACATCATTTCCTCAACAGTGCATTTGTGACATTCAAATTGAGTTATATTTATTACAAATCACATTGTTTTATCCATGAGTGATACAACCGGTTTCAAAGCTATTCCTTCTTCATCAGTTGGCACTCGCACTGACGAAGAATCGATCGCTTTTAAACGATGGTATCAAATAATTCGTTCAACGGGATTTGTTATAAATTAAATTGCTTTTTTGCAATATCATACCGTTTAAAGGATATATAGCTGGGATGAAGCCCCTAGTAATATTCTGTTAAGACCTGATTCACACCAGTCCAGACCTTGACAATCAGAAGCTGTGATAATCTTTCATCACATTGCTTCCTGATTAAACACAGCTAAAGTAGGTACCTACATACATTATATCAACACTGCTTTATATAATTGCCCCAAATTAGATTCAGGCCCAGCCAACTATGTATATACTACACAGTTGGATTGTATCAACATCCAACCTACTGACTCCATAAACAATTATTATTTCAATAGAATAATGGCTAAATCAATTCATAAGTAAAAGAAAAATGATATTTTTTCTATGGTGAAACAATTATATTAAATATTATCCTTTGTTCTACAAAACCTTTCTATTTTATTTTACTTTATTTGGGAATATTTACCGTTTTTCATAGACAATAAGTACAAAAAACAAGGAAAGATAAAATTAGACCAATTACAAATATTCCACTGATTAATCTAGAAACTATTGACAATTAAAACATGTACTTTGGTGAAGGCTATAAGTGAGAAGGAAAGTCTGGGAGGAAATGTGGAGGAAGAATAAGGTGAAAATGAGAAGGAGTTGAAAGGAGATAAAGTTATCTGTTGAGTGTGTGTAATGGTATTCAATACTTGTTTAATAGTTTGTACAGTTGAGTTAAAAATATCAATCTGATTAAAGTTTGAGTTTAAGGAGTTTGTTGATCTGTAAATGAAGAAGTGCTTTTTAGAGTTTGTATTGCATCTTCTTCTTCTTCTTCTTCTTCTTTTGAATAGACCTTCAGGTCTGTTTTTTAAGAGGCCTGCTCTTCCTGCGAAGTGGACCCCCAGCTATCCCTCCATCTTTTTGGCGGTCTACCGCGAGGGCGGGTTCCGTGAGGCTGATTGTGAAGCACGATATGAGGAAGTCTGGTGCTGTCCATCCTTTGGACATGACCATACCAGTCCCTCCTCCGCTGCCTGCTCCATCTGATGATATCGTCAACCTCACATAGTTCCCTTATTCTGGAGTTCCTCACTCGGTCTCTCAGGGTTTTGCCTGCAATTGCTCTCAATGTCCTCATTTCTGAAGTCCTCAACATTTGTTTGCTTCTGACTGTGTCTGCTCGTGCCTCTATACCGTATGTCATCACTGTATTGCATCGAGGAAGATAAATTGTATTAGATTGTTGTTGCGAGTTGGAGTATGAAATGTTAGCTGTCGAAGAAGGGCCGAGTTATCTATATTATTGTTCACTATTTTGAATAATATAACTGCATCCGTGATATTTCTTCGGCGTGCCAATGTTTGTAAATTAAAGAACTCACATGAGTCTTCGTTATTAATATAAGATCGAAAAAAGGGAACCTTAAGAATCTGAAAATAATGAAAAATTTTCAGGAGAAATAAAAAACTGTTTTAAATCTCATACATACCTGAGACATTTTTTTGTTCAATATATTTTATACACATTTTGTACATAAGATATTTCATTGAAAATATGCAGTTCGACAAACGTACACTACGTCAAAATCTTGTTCAAAATCAAAAATATCGAAAAATTGACAGATATTTTATAGAACGAACGTTATATTTTGCATTTAAAATCATTTACGAAATGAAAATAAAAATGACATATATATTCAGAGGAAAATGTAATTTTTATAGTAATTTGGCAACATAAAAAGCTTTCCTTTAGATAATATCTACAGCCAAGAGCTTTTTCAACTGAATAACTTATGTTTCAAATCCAAAAGCAGAAAAAAGACATTGCACTTAAAGTGAGAAAGAAAATCACTACTCAACAAAAATCTAGAAAGTTCTGATGTAGTGTCTATCAGAAAACCTAAAATAAGTTTTTTTTATGTATTTACAAAATAATTGTATCAACAATCTAACACAAATTCGCAGTTTGTAGATTTACTAACCAATAAATCTTAGGTATAGTACAAACTCAAAACGATTTTGACAGCACAATACATTTGACGTACGGGACTACCATGAAGGTCGTGCGAGTCTCCGGCGTGCGAAAGAGACGTGACATACGCGGCCGGCCGCGCGGGAAAGGGACGCTGCTACCGATTATTATAATTACGTTGGCATTATTTTATTGCCGAAGCGACAGTGTAGCCACGCTGGGGATAATTTGGCGCCCCAAACGTAATGGCGGGCATTACGCGAGAATTATATATGTGTGTATGATAAACAAATATGGAGATAATGCGTCGTTTCCTGCGTTTTGTACATGGACATATTATTAATATTCTTGACTTATTATTATTAGTTTCGTTTTTACAGTTTCCCTTTTGAATATAGGTACGTTCAGATACAGTAAAAATTTCAGTCTGAATACTGCATTAGTTTTGGATGTATTTGTAGATGGAGTTTGAATTTGAAGCATACCATTTAATGCAATCTATTTTTTATAAAATATTAAGGCATCACTTATTTTTCTTCTGTTGGCTTGACTCATCATGTTATTTATTTATTTAACTTTTTTGTAGATAATAGAAACAAATTGCACAATGCAAAATTGCACAATGGCTGGTTTTAGGCAATTTATTCCAACCAACCAGATTATAGAGTGACAGAATTATACATGTACATCGACAAAAAATGAAAGTTAAAAAAGAACAAAGAAAATATACATAACAACAAGATAAATAAAAAAAACAACGTAGCATAAAAAGGAGTGGGAAGGAACAAGAAGAGGAAATCGAGATCAGGTGTTTAGGGAAAAATATTCCTTCTTTAGAAAATATTACGTAGCAAAGGGAAAGAAGGAAAAGGAGAGGTATCAAAGGTTATGCATTTTAAGATAATTTATTTTACAAATTATTGATAATACAATATTATAATTATATTATCAGCATAAAAAATGTTAATTGCTAGCCCTAGAACAGGGTTATCTAATTGGGCAGCAATTAGTAAATATATATTTACTTCATGTACAATAATGTGAACAATGGCGGGTTTATTGTCATAAGGCAATTCCTTCCAACCAACCAATGCAACGTGAAGCCATAAATAGTGTAGTGGAAGATACATTAAAATTATAACCAAAATCATACAGAAAACTAATAAGCACTTAACTAATTAAACTAATAAGCACATAACTAATTAAAGTAATAAGCACTTAACTGAGTTGTTGTAACTTGTTGCGGTTGTAAAATATGGCGTGATAAAAAAATGGCGATTTTAAATTATAAACTGATCAAAAATGTTTTCTACATATTAAAGATAATATTTATCGAATATTTTTATAGATAGCATAACTATTCGCAAACATTCAATTTTTTCCGTGTCGTGAGTGATATTTTATGACATTTTTTAAACATCTCAATAGAGACGAAGTTGGAATATTGTAGGAGAACCAGGAACAAAAGACTATTTCAATACCGGCATAGAATAATAATGATGCTTTTTAACGTTAGCCAACTCCGCTCAAATATTATCAAGATTATTTAACGAATTGTAAGATTATTATTCAAAACAATACATAGACTCTTATGAAATATTCATCATCATTGGCCCTACAGACAGTTTTGGACCTTGGCCTCCTTCAGAATGTGTCGCCATTCCTCCCTGCACTCTGCGGCTCTCTTCAAGTTGGTAAGGCCCAGCGTTCGTACATCAGCCTCCACATCCTCCAGCCATCTCATTTTTGGTCTGCCTCTGCTTCTTCTTCCATCTGGTGTGGTGTTTAAAATATTCTTGGGAGTACAATCATCACTCATCCTGTGGACATGGCCCAACCATTGCAGTCTTCTTATTTTAATGAACTGTACAATGTTAGGTTCGCCATACAGTGCCTCTAATTCGTGATTGAATCGTCTCCTCCACACTCCATTTTCGTTGACAGGACCAACATATCTTTCTGAGGACTTTCCTTTCAAATATCAAAAGTGTGTTTTCATCTCTTTTGGTTATTACCCAGCATTCAGCGCCATATGCAATGACTGGAAGGTTGTTTTTGTTTTTCTACCGAGCAATTTGGACCTGAGATGCTTACATATACAACCCATAATAGTATCTGTTTGCTGCTGATAGCTGTGCTCTAGTTTCGGTACTGTAGTTATTATCGTGGGTGATTTCAGTACCCAATGACGAAATATTATTCTTCCTAAAATAATTTATTTGTCATTCATTCAAGGAATTGTGATCCAAAAAAAAATATCACTTGAAGACTGTCCAAATTAAAAACAAAAACGATTTTTCAAAGCAATACATGGAAGTAACATACAAACATTAATGCACAACACAATCTGTTGAAATTTCGATTTCCTATTACCTACATAAAGCAAACGGCGAAGCTAATATTTGCCTAGATTTAATTATGTTAATGTAATTATGTCATATGTACCTACCTGAAAATTAATATGCCGACAAAATTTCAAACATGTCGATCAAGTGAAGAAACTCCACTGTGACCTTGGTTTTTATACCTACATTTTAAATTATGTATGTTTTTAAGGCCCTTGTATAGGTATACGCTGTGTATACGGATGTACGCAAAATGTACACTTAATTACCTCCTAATGTATGAAACACGAAAAAATATTGTATATCACCTGATATGTGACAAACTCACAACATTTTATCGAACAAAAAAGGTAAAATTTAGAGGTAGCATGAATAGTTATTAAAATATTATAATCCAACTGTCGATTTGTTCAGGAGAACTTTGTTCTCTTAACATATCGACAATGTATCAAGCCAGAATACGCGAGAATTGTATGGAGAGGTCTACTTTTTTCATGGATTTTCCAACTTTGAAGTCAAAAAACACCAACTTAGAGGCTTCGCAGCATATATGTTCCATACACGGATTTACTCAGAATTCGGAGTAGAACATTTCGTGTGTCTGTGTGTGTGTCTGTGTGTGTGTCTGTGTGTCCGTCCCCCCCTTATAACTTTTGATCCGCTCAATTTACAGAGCCTAAAATTTCAGAATATATAAACAGTTACAGGCCTACAAAACTTTTATACTCGGAATTTTGAATTTTTGTTTCAGTCAGGGGTTATCAACTTTTGAATTTTTATTTTATTTTTCCATATATCTCAGAAACCATAAACGGTAGAACGCTGAAAATTGGTACAAACATAGACAAATACAAAATCTCAAATTAGTTTTTTAAAAAAAATTCCAGGGTTTCTCAAACATTTTTTATTAAGAAAAATATTTTTTTTATGATAAATTTATGAGTTTAACTGCCTATATTTCCAAAACTTTTACAATTATCGAAAAAAGCCGAAACACCCCAACTAGATAATTTAATTTTCTATAAAAAATATTAACATTGTAGTAGAAGATCTCAATTTTTTTTTAACAATTTTTTTAAAAATTGAATTTAGTGACGACATCGCTTCATACATTTTGTATGGCAGTCGCCTATACACAATATGTAAGAAGACTTAATAGTTTGTTACTTCATCTCCAAACATACATACATACCATCATGCAATTTGCATATTCTGGGTAGGAAAAAGGATCTTCTTCCATACTATCCTATCTTGACATACATACCTACATATGTTGTATAGAAAACAAAATATCTGAAAATATTCAATAATTTGTATTTATGGGTTTATAGTTTGGTACATATTCTTCAACTATACATACTATCGCTATCGACAGTTGGATCTCATGTGTTACATGCAACTAGTAATAAAAAAAACTCAGCCGGTAGATTTTCATATTCTCTTTCGATTGAAGTAAAAATCTACTTCATAGACTTTGTAGTTGATAGAAAACTGTCATCGAACAGCTATTGATTTAAGCGTCGAAATCCCCAAAAATCGATGTACTACTCGCACTAATAATATTTCACTATTTTTAGATGTTTTCAATGTAGAATAGGAAAAATAACAATAACATACATTTTTACACATAATTTAACTGTGAACTAAATAATAATTAAGGAAAATTTATGGTGGAATATAATGTATGCTACTGAGAAATCGATTACAAATGTAATATGTGAAGAAAACTTTGAAAAGGGGTTCCCTGATTTTTTATTGTTTTTTTTTTCTTCAGGTACTGAATTTAAATATTGGACGTTGCAAAAGTAGAATAAATTATGTGGAAATGAGATCACTAAGAAGCGTATGTAATAGAACGATATAATATATTATTGAATGAAAAATGAGGATATAAGGAGAGAATTCAAGATAAAAAAGAATATTATAAGTAAAATGAATGTGAATTCCTTGGGTGGTTTGGACATATTGAAAGAATGAATAATGGACGACTGACCAAAAAATATACACGGGTGTTAGAGATGGAGTGAATAGCAGGGGCCGCCCCAGAAAGGGATGGCATGACCATGTGAATGATATTTTGAAAGAAGGAAATATATGAAGATGCTTTAAAAAACGACAAGCATGAATGAGACGATGTATAGATGTAAAGGAAGCTAGGAATGTGTGCAAAAATAGAGGAGTATGGCGCTCGGTTCTCTCTGCTTACCCCGTAAGGGACATGGCGTGATGGCATTTATGTGTATAATATGCATACATACATACCATCACGCCATGTCCCTCACGGGGTAGGCAGAGAGAACCGAACGCCACATTTTTCTATCTTGACACACATTCATCGCCTCATCAACATTCATACATCGTCTTATACATGTTCGTCTGTTGTTCATGCTTCTTACATTTCCATCTTTCAAAATATCGTTTACATGGTCGTGCCATCCTTTTCTTGGGCGCCCGCGACCTCTTATTCCGTTCCTGTCAACTTTGTATATTTTCTTCGTCAGGCGTTCTTCGTTCATTCTCCCCAAGTGGCCAAACCATCTCAATGTGTTAACTTTCATTCTGTTAATTACATCTTTCTTTATCTTACATTCTTTCCTTGTATCTTCATTCCGAACTCTATCATACATCGTTCTGTTACAAATTCTTCTAAGCGATCTCATTTCAACTGCATTTATTCTGCTTTCGTGCGACTTCTGCCATGTCCAGGTCTCACTTGCATACGTCAGGGTTGGCACTACGATTGCGTTATGAATGGCAACTTTAGCGTCTCTTGATATGTTGCGATCATTCATAACTGGTCTAAGTGCTCCATTCACTCTGTTTCCTGCCATAACTCTTCTTTCAATATCCTTATCAGGCCGTCCATTCCGTTGGAACATACTACCCAGATAGACATACTCGTCGACTTGTTCAAGCCATTCATTCTCTACTTTTATTTGACACACTGTTCTGCTTTCACTCTTTTCAAAGACCATTACCTTTGATTTGCTGGCATTCATTTTAAGTCCGTTTTCTATGCATCCTTCATATACCATACTTACAAGATACTGTAACTCTTCCATACTTTCTGCTAACAATACTTTGTCGTCTGCATACATCAGATCACGTACTGTTACAGTACTCAGTTTCAGACCCTTACTTTCATACTTAAGGGCTCTTATGCAGAAATCAATGTAGAGATTAAAGAGCCAAGGGGACAACACGCACCCCTGTCTTACGCCATTATTTATAGAGAACCAAGTTGTTGTTGTGTCGTTAACACGAACACATGCTTTGCTGTTCTCATATAATGAAGCGATTGCACGTATCAGCTTACTCTTCACTCCGTACATCGATAGTATATTCCATAGTTTTTCTCTTACAACTTTATCATAGGCCTTTTCTAGGTCTATAAAGGCGCAGAAAAGTTTTTGGTTTTTACCCAAAACCTTTTCTGTGACCATACGTAAAGAAAAAATTTGGTCTATACATCCTCTGCCGCCAACAAAAGCCCCTTGAGCATCCCAAATCTTGCTCTCTGTAACCTTTCGTACTCTTTGATCCAGGATCCTTGCATACATCTTACCAACTGAGCTTAGCAAACTTATGGCTCTATAGTTTTTGCAGTCGAGCTTCGATCCTTTACCTTTATACAAAGGTACCACGACTGCATTTCTCCAGTCTGAGGGAGTGTGTCCTTCTTCCCAACATTTGTTGAAAAGAGAGAGACACCACTCCAACGTCTGTTCGCCGCCATATTTTATAAGTTCAGCTGATACACTGTCATACCCGGCAGCTTTCCCCGCTTTCGCGTGTTTTACTGCTTCAAACACTTCTTCTTGCGTTATTTCATCCTTATCATCTTCACTTACTTGCCATGTTCTCTGACTCACGTCCCCTCTTACTCCGCTATCATACAGTTCCTCGAAATATTCTTTCCATCGCTCTTTCACGCCATCTTCGTCCATAATTATTTTTCCATCTTTATCATTTATTCCTTTCGAAGCTTTCACAGTTCCATTTTTTCTTTTCGCTACGCCTTTCCAGAACATTTTCATGTTTCCAGGAAAGTCGCTGGCTATTTTCAGGCTTTCTTTCTCTTTTATACCATCTTTTTCCCTTTTTACTGTGTCTTTGACTACTTTCTTGCATACTTTATAATTCTCTTTTGCTCTTTCTTCATTATTCGATCCTTTCGCGGCTAATAATGCCATCCATGCTTTCTACTTTTCACCCGCAACTATCTTAACACTCTCATTCCACCAAGCATCGCCTTTCTTTCCACCTCTTTTAGCAATACCACAGATCTTCTTCGATGTCTTACACACGGTCTCTTTCAGCGTCGTCCATGCTTCCTCAATATTTCTTCTACTGTGTATTGCTTTAAAGAGTTCGTTTCCGGTCTCTTTTGCATACTGATTTCTTACACTCTCATCTTGCAGCCTTTCTACCTTGGTTCGCATCGGTGGATCACTTCGGTGTGTTTTAGAGCGCCACCCGGTGAACAAATCAATTCTTGATATTAACAAGTAGTGGTCTGTCTCCAGTTCCGCGCCCCTATACACTCTAGTATCCACTGTTGCTTTCCTTAGTGCGGCGTCAACACATACATAGTATGTACTGTGTAGTATGTGTATAATATGTATGTATATTAAATAGTAAATAATGATTGCATTCTTTGTTCCTTTATTTCTTTTATATTTTTTTATTAATGAATGAATTCAATAATAAATATTATAGCCGTAGTAATAAAAAAAGTAATTGCTATAATAAAGAATTCAAATTCGAATTTGTAGACGATTTACACAAAACATAGTTGATAAATTGTTCAGAAAAAATAAACATTATACCTATATCAAAAAAATATGTATATACTTAAATGTTGAATTTTGATCTTTTCAATGTGAATTTGAGGAAAACATTCTAAAAATTCAACCATTAATAAATATGCAGATTATATTCTCGTGCCAGGCAACACTGCTTACCTATGCTAATTCATACTTGAATCCAACATACGACATGATGAGGTGAGCAGAAAAAAACGTATGCCATAATTTCTGTCCTGGCAGATATTTAACTCATCTTCTGCATACATCCATATCTACATTTGGACAGAGTCAACAAAGCGGCTTACTATGACCGATGCTTTAGTGTGAGTGGTCCTATTAAGTGGAATCCACTGCCTCTAGATGTCCGCAGTGCTCAAAGCAAGAGCACTTTCACTAAAGGATTAAAAACTTTGTTTCAAAGAGCAACACAACATTAAACTATCAGCGCCCTTGGTATGATCTCGAATCATTAAACGGCGTTATACAAGTAACTTATTATTATTATTGCATCATTTTATTTCTCTGTATCGATGACTCGTTCATGTGATCTTGAAATTTCTTTCTTCTACCTACCAGTTGACACATATTGAAGACTTGTGTTGATCGCTTCACTAACACAGACTAAAAACACAGTGAAAAACTGTAACACTACCGGAAATCGAATGCGAAATTTCAACTTATACGTGTACTATGACGTAGGTCTGGCTGTGAGTGTGTGTTTTTTAAATAATCTTTAATTTTCATAATTCAATTTGATAACCTCTGAAATAAACTAAATTTACTAAAACCCATTGACTGTCGTCCTTTTGTCATTTATAACCCGGGTTCGATTCCCGGTGGAGACACAGTTTTCAATTGTGTTTTCAGTCTGGATCTGCGAGAAGATTAATATCTTATGTCTCCAGAATGTGGCAACTTGTTATTGGGTGCGTGTTAAATGAATATTTGATATATGTAGTACCTGTTAGTAGTAGTTATATAAAAAATATAAAATAAACGATAAACGCAGTATCTACTTAATTGAATGACATTTTTTACACCTCAATAGAGACGAATTTAGAATATTAAAACACAACATAGATATCAAGGCATCTACAGGGGAAAAAATAACACTGAAATAAACAAATAAAAAACATACAAAATAATCATTGTAAATTTCACATCAGTACCTATATTAAATACCTAAACAAATAAATAAATAAAATAACTGCTAACATTTATTGTACATATGTGCCTGTGATGGGAAAGAAAGGGAAGGTAAAAGGATAGGTGAAGGTTTAAATGTGTTACTACTATAAAATAAAATAAAATAAAAACAAAATATTAAAAAAGGTACCTACACAAATTAAACATTTAGGCACAGTGTTACGTGGTGTTCTGCTTTGCATGGAGTAGATATAATCTGTGCACCTATAATTGAACAGGTTTAAATTTACAAAACAGTGTGTAAATCAATCCCCCAGGAAATTTTGGTGAAATGTGTGGCCTAATAAGCTAGACTAACAACTATACCAGTACGACCTTTGTTTGAATTGGAATAGTCAAGGAGTAATAGTCAAGGAGTAATAGTCAAGGAGTAATAGTCAAGGAGTAATACTAACAATAAGTACACAAGTTTACGCCGCTATGCGTCTATATAGTTTTTGTAGCAGATATTAATAGCAAATGACATTCCCTTTTGATAATTTCGTTTGTCAAAAAAAAAATCTAAAATTGTCAAAAAACATCATTTGACTCCCGACAGGGAAATAAGTCCAATGTTTGCGTATTGCGTTCTCCTATTATATTCCAACTACGCCTCTATTGACAGTAAAATTAATTGGTGTTGCTTCGAGAAACGGAAAATAATTAATCATATCACCATTACTCTGAAATTTTAATCAATTTATGAAAAAAATAATTTGTCAGACATTCAATATGACCGAACAACCTCAACGTACCCAATATGTATAAAATAATAATAAATACCTATTTTGTATTAAATATATCCCACAAAATACTTGCTATACCTATAGCATAATTTGCAATATTTACCATAAATATATTATACATATAATGACTTATTTTTATATGTATATTAAAGTAACAAGTCTACACATACATATTATGGTACTCTACATATAACTCTATTATATACTAAGTTATAAATATTTATTAACGACTATTGCAAAATGACAGCTACATGTAGGTTAGTATAGCAATTGCAATTATAATATATTTATTTATTTAATATTGTTTCTCGGGCAACTAACAGGTACTAATTCAAATATTAATTTAAGGAGGAGACTGCTGCCAACGAATCTATTTTTCAATTTGATATACCATCATTAATTCTTATCAAGTCGTTTTGAAAAAAAAATTAGATAGTTTGGGTATTAATAAAGAAAAATATATCTTTACTATTTGATAATGTTCTGTATAAATTCTTGTAAAAAATTAATGACATACCCCGATTTTCAACGTTTATCTTATATTTTTAATAAAATATATGCCGTAGTTCAACATATTTTTTTTAATTAAAGAAGACAAAAATATCTAGAAAAATATGATGTGACGTTGCATTAATGCTTCAGGTTTATTAAATAAACCTAAAAAACATTTATTTTCCTTTCAGCGCCATTGCGAAATAAAAGTTTTTTTGGTTATAGTTTTTTAGAAATTTAAGATAAATATCAAAAATCGGGGTATGCATATTATTTTCCTACAAGAATATATACAGAACATAATTAAAAAGTTGAGGTGTATTTTTCTTTATTAATATCCAAACTAACTAGGTTATTTTTTTTCAAAATGATTCGTTTTGTAGTAATGATGCAAATTCAAATTGAAAAAATAGGTACGTTGGCAGCAGTCACCCTCTTAGCACCCACCCAATGACAAGTTGCCACATTCTGGAGACTTACGATATTTATTGTCTCACAGATCCAGACTGAAAACTCAATTTAAACTGTCTCTCCACCGGGAACCGAATCCGGGACCCTTGGATCAGTTGGTCAGATACCAAACGAACTGAGCCACGAAGGCCGACATGTATATTATATAAATAAACTTGATTCGTGATAACATGCCAAAAAAAATAGGAATTGGGCAAAAACGTTCGACAGTAATAAATGGAATCCGTGGGAAAATACTGTTTTCAATGAATTTCCACTCTGCTACCCCCTAGACAACGTGTCATTTAGCTCAAGAAAAGATAACTCTTTTTGACAGTTGCCAGTCACGTGACCGGCAACTGTCACTTCCATACATTGATATATCTTTTTTTGTTTCTTTTCTTGAGCTAAATGACACGTCTAAGGGGGATTTTCACACAAAAAACTTTAGAATTATCAATACCATACTAAACACATTACCCCATATTCAGTAACTATTGTAACTAAATTAGGAATGTTCTAAAATTGCAGATTTTAGATTTACGGTCTTATTTCAGAATTATAAAATATCAACTTGGACTAAATGGAATAGGAACGTACCTATTTGAACCGGAACGTTCTTAAAAAGTTACTGAATTAGACGTATTTTGAATAATTATGAAAATTATGAAATTTTCATAATTTTCATAATTATTTATAATACGTCTGATTCAGTAACTTTTAAAGAACGTTCCGGCCAAAATAGGTACGTTCCTATTCCATTTAGTCAAAGTTAATATTTTATAACGCTGAAATAAGACCGTCAATCTAAAATATACAATTTTAGAACGTTCTTAATTTAGTTCCAATAATTACTGAATAGGGGGTATTGTTTAGCAAAGTGCTTAAAATCAAAATATGTGTTATAAATTTCCTATGTTCGTGTCACAGTAACATATATCACGTGTATACATAATCGCGTTTAAATGTGCATAATTTGTGCATTATTAGCTTGCGTATTTATGAGAATTTTGTTAATTAGTAACATGCCTACACGACTATGTACATACATGTATCTCCACGCTCTGATATAGTTAAAGCTTGGTGAAATTTATTGCAATATATTAATTGATTTCTTAATAATATAACAATAATATGAGAGTTCAACGTTACAATAACAAAAAAGTAACTATATTTAAAAAAAGACATACCATGCACTATTGAAATTTGGAAATTTATTGCCTCACTAGTAGTCTAAGGCAGTACTTTTTCAATTTGGTTTAAGGTTATGTGTTATTGAATGCAAAAGAATTAACATGAATAATTAAACATAAACATAAATGAAAAATATATAGTGACCTCTCAGTTATTTGAACCCATAAAATTAATGGCACCAACCTATGGTAGATATTCTCATGAAGGCAGATAGTAGTGAATTATGCTAGGAAATTTAACAGTAGGTATATGAGCAGATTGTATTCTGCCAAGATTCTGCCATAACTTTTCAGTCAGTTTTCTTGGAGCAAGGTAGGGACAATGTCGCTAGGCATTTATTTTTGTAAATTACAAAAATATATAAACACTATCACGAAATAAATGTAAATGTAAATGTAAATGTAAATGTAAATGTAAATGTAAATGTAAATGTAAATGTAAATGTAAATGTAAAAGGGTTTAGTTAAAATAAACTTTCAAGAAGAGTATTGAACAAATTCAAATTTCTAAAAATTCACGCAATAGAATAAATATGTTAAAATAAACTGTTCTTTATTTCAAAGAAGTATGTTTGATGTATGTACATACCTCCTGGGAAAAAGATTTAATGGTAAAAATGATATTCACGAAATAAAAGATGATTATAAAGTCCATACACTATAAGAAACGTTATATATTTTTTTTCAAAACATCGACAAATAATGTCGAAAAATCACCGGAAAAACATGAATGAATTGCAATGTTGTCAGCTCAAAGAGTAACATAGCAACGTTATTGTTATATTGTTATATAAATGTTATTATGAATAGTCAAGAACATAAGTGCTTAATTATACTGTTTTTAGTTATATAATGTTTTTACCGCAGTATAAGGAAATATTATAAATAAGATTGATGTTTATTCAAAAAACTGAGCATGACGTATAAATATAATTCATAGCAATAAAAGGATTAGAAAAGGATGATGAGAGGAAATAGGGATTATATGTTTACGGATTAATATTTCCTCTATAGTCTTTTCTTGGATATAGAAAGATCATATTTATTTACCATAAAATGAAATGATTAAAAAGTATTGTATCATCTACATGTCAGAATCAAATAACTTATATTTGTATCTGAAGTGTATTCGCATCACTGTGAATTTTGAATACTCAAATACCTCTACACGCCTTCAGTAAATCTTCGCTTATCAGCGTATCTGTCTTATTCATTACTCCAAGGTTCTTCTGTTTGTACCTACAGTCTTGTGGCTGAACTTCCGCTCCGGTTCGAACCGTCTGCTTGGCGGTTCGGCGCCTACGATGACTCACACACTTCCATGAAACGAATCAATATCCACATACGCTCCACAATTCTACCTGGCGAAAAATTATAATTGTGAGTGTCTGGCGTGTGTGCGCAGTATAGGTCCCTATAGGTTACCTGTTTATATACATAGGTTTATAGCCCAGGTTTCTATATATTGTACAATACATAACAGGTTAGTCATAAATGATTACTAATAAATGTATTACTCGGAATTCATTACTCAGAAAGTTTGTTAGATACACGACTCTAGTTTCAAGGGTCTCGCATTCATTTCCCGATGGATTTAGAAACGTTTTAACTCTTCAATACAGCAGGGTTACTATCAATACAGGGTTAATTCAATCGCACTAACCTCAACCAGCGAAGATAATGAGTCGAGCTGTGGAAGGAAGGGTTAGGAAGTGAAAACTTCCATGAACCAACAGAGGTACTTCCAACGGGTCACCGACTACCATATGCAACCTGGAAATCCCTGAATAGACTAAGGACGGGTGTAGGAAGGTGCAAGGTAAACCTGGACAGATGGGGAATGCTAAAGGATGACCAGTACATGGCATGCGAATGTGGGGAGACGCAGAACATGTCACACCTGCTGAACTGCCCGCTTATGGAAGGAGGTTGCTCTGACGAGGATCTGTAGCAAGAGAATCAGAATACTATTATGACTGCAAATCACTGGAGGGACACAATATAGGTTGATGATCTTGGACACGGAAAGTAAGTACTAATGAAGTTGATTGAAATAAGATTAAGTTCAGCTTCAGACAAGCAATCTTTGAGGTTTGGATAATTATATTAATTGAATTATTATATAATGGGCATTAAAATTAACACTGCAAAAACCAAATATATGATAGCAAAAATCACCAAATAATGATAACCTGCGTCCTATTGATGTGAGAACATTGTTGGTCATCACTGACAAATGAAGTGCCGGGTCTTGTGACCCCTGACTTCTTCATCTGAAGTTGGGTAACTGGGAATTTTTGAGAATATATTATTCTGAAGCGGTTTGGGAATGAAGTTATATAATTATGGGTGTGAAGTTAAGGTTGAATTGGGGGGGGGGGGGTGTGACTGGATAGTGTTATTGTGTAATGATATTGTGAGTGATATTGTATGGTGTAATGTGTAATAATGTGAATAGACTAATACGTGAATAAATGAATATGTAAATAATAATAAATAAATAAATAAATAATACATTTTAGTAGTAGTTGTCCTGGGGTTTGTTGGGTTATTAGGGTAGTTACGGTGGGGGTTCGGGGGGAGGAGGTTTCTTTAGGACTGATTTGGAGCGTTTAAATTTGAAGGAATCTGTCCAACTATTTAAGTAGTTGAGAGTTCGGTGTTAGCCACAACCCACTCGTTATATTTCAACTTCATTGAATCAACTGCATTGCATTATTTATGTTATTGTGTCTCTATATTATTATTATTATTTACAAACACTGGTACCTATGTGTTCACCCATATATGTACGTATAGTGTTTTAGAACCCATTTTTGGTCTTACTCCATACAAGGTAGCGGTCTTCATAGCTTTTCCCATAATGCTATTGAATACACTTTGTCTATTATATTACTCTACAATGCGTAATCGCAAAAGTATGAACTGCGTACTATACATATTAAACGTATTGTTATCTTTACATCTAACAATCCCAAGTAGCTCATTATAATAGACATTTTTTTTTTATTAAGTTTACAATAACATATACAAAATATAAAACAAACAAACTATATAGAAAAGATTCACAGTAAGACAAAACATATTTACCCTTTACTAGAGTGCAAGCACTCGTGTGTAAAGGAGACAATTTAATACAGAATACACAAAATATTATACATACATAATTATTATCTATACAAAAAGAAGTTAATATAATTTACATATCAGTCAAATAATAAGTTTGATTTATTCTTTATTTTTTTTTTTAAATCATTATGTTCAATTGCCAGTCTCAAATCTGTTTCAAGTTGGTTGAACCACACCACCCCATTGTACGTGTAGTAGTGCTGTGTTGTGTATGTATGTGTTAATGGGGTACACAGTTGACCCACTATATTATGTCTATCACTCGCCACACGTACAAAGGCATGGTGCGACCTTCCAATGTCCTTATGTATTTGAAATAGCACATTTTTTTTATAGATATTTTTAAAAGATGGCACTTGAAAATCACGAAATAGTTGCAAAGTTGGGTAGTCAGATGGTTTTTTATTTATAACATTATCTAAAATCCCCCTTAATTGTGTAATATGTCCAATGCTTAATATTTTTACTCTTCAGTAACCTAAAGGGATATAATGGGGAGTAATGATTTCGCAATTATTGAGGGTATTTTTTATTGCAGATTATCAACTAGCATCATCGGGCGTTGGGAGAACGTTGGATAACCTGTCTACATGGGGCTTCCTGCAACAGGGATTACCAACGACATGTGACTGTGGAGAGCAGCAGACCACCGCACATTTGTGCAGCTGCCCCTCAAGTCCAGTCAACTGCACCATGCACGATCTTATGGTGGGCAATGATTGTACTATTGACGTTGCTAGACACTGGCAGAAAATTATTTGAATGCGTTGCTGACACGAAAGAAGAAGAAGAAGCATCATGCTGAGATTGTATTCTGAAAGTTTCATCACAATGTATCTGTGTGTGCTATGTGCTATGTACAGCGTGTTTATTTTACTTTATCGATTATAGAATAAAATAAACGTTAGATTATTTTCAAATTTTGTAAGTATGTATATCTAATACTCGCTTAGACCCCATTAGATTTTGAAGCGTATCTGAATAGTGCTTCTCAATTTTTTAACTGTCAAATATTTCAAAGTGACCCCAAGCTCAGGAAACTAAAAATTTGAAAATTTTATTTTCAAATTGGTAAAAAGGCACATCACTTTCATAAAATGGCATTGAAGAATTATCAAATTTTTGTAATAAAATAATTAAATAAAGAAATATCGTAAAAACTCATTTTATAAAAATGTTGAAAATATACCATACAAAATATTAATACTACATATGTAGAATGACTAACGACTTGGTAGTAAGGAGTATAGCGTTGGCCACAACCCACTCGTTTTATTTAAACATGGCTACGTAGGGGAGACCAGCCATTAGCATTCGGGTCCATTATACTCTTCAGAAGAAGCGCAATACGTAGCGTTGGGGAGAGTTTGCAATCTGCTCAGGAAAATATTAATTCTGGTTTTAAAAAGACCTGGGTCGTAAGAAGATGGAAACAAAGAATTCGGAAGATCGTTCGACAGCCGGGCTGCTGTGTTAATAAAAGGGCGACGACAGCTAATATGTGCTTGCTCTTTGAGTTGCTCGGCTGACCTCGTAAACCTCAGATAAACCCTGAAGGTTTCGATGTTTGACTATGTGTTATCTTAAAAATGTCAATGGCTTTCAAGATGAACTCGACCTTCAAGAATGAAAAGCACAATTGAGACGACAAAAACTTTTTCCTGTACGTAAATCAGATGCAAACTATTTTGTCTAAAGATTAACGGTAAAATACTGCATGTAGAATTGATTTTAAGACGTTATCAGAATTGCTTATACAGTCTATATACATATGTATCATCACACCATGTCTTTCACGGGGCGGGGAAGGAGAACCAAACGCCACATTTTAAACCTTGACAGATATTACTGGCCCAGGGGCGTGCCTAGGACCTTCGGAATAGGCAAACCCTTAAAGAAAATTGGGATATGTCGAAAATTTAATGTTTTTTTAGCATCGTTACTCATTTGAATGGCAATGATGAAAATATTTTTAAATCACATGCAAATTAATATTTACGTTTGTGGGCCTGTCAATCATCGTATCTACGATCGGTTAAATTTTTAATCTTGTAGTATGGTTTCAATAAAACACAAAAAAATATTAGATCTTGAATTTTTTAACATAATATTTTATTTATTTATTTATTTTTAGATTTGGTACATGGTTAATATACATAACACATTTACATAATATCAAAATAAAGAAACCGTGCACACAAAAATCCTACAAGGCAAAGCCTGTCTGTGGGTATACCTATTAAAATATAGACAAAATTATTTTGTTAATAACATCAGATAACGATATAAAATGAAAATATAGCAAAGCTTTCGGCTTGCCTATGATTATTATTATAATATTCATATAATATTATTATTATAAAATTCATAGGCAAGCCAAGATTTTCGGCTTCTATAAGCAATTCCGCTACTGCTGAGTCTCGCCTCGTGCATCTTCGTCTGTTGTTATTACATTTCCCTATTTCACAATGTCGTTCACCATCCACACGATAGTGAGCACCTCTGGCCTGCCCCCCTAGACAACGTGTCATTTAGATCAAGAAAAGAAACAAGAAAATATGGAAGTGACATTTGTCAGTCACGTGACAACTGTCACTTCCATACATTGAGTTATCTTTTCTTGTTTCTTTTCTTGAGCTAAATGACACGTTGTCTAGGGGAGTAGGTCAAACGTTTGCATTGGAGAGTTTTTTTTTGTTAAAGACATCACATACGTTTTTATAATAAATTCCCTTCGAACGCGTTGTAAAAAAGTATCATTCATATGTAAATATCCATGTTTTATCAGATGGCTCGCAATGAGGAGGATGGTTACTGGTTTTCAGTTCATTACGGCAAAATTTGCATTGCAAATTATCGAAAATAATAATCATTATTGTAAAAATTGACGCTCTTCTGATGTAAAATAATTTTCTGCGCGCTAAGATGATAATAATAATAACATTCAACTTCCGTGACGCACGTTCAAAATTATTATTCATTCGTCATTTTTTTTCTCTATTCAAACCAGGTAATGTAGACGCCATTTTGATTGTTAATTAATTTATAGTATTAGTTTCATACATTGCAAATGTATTCAACGCTGCTATAAGGCTGATAGCTAACAAAAGATGTCACGTAACACCTGAGGGTCTCGTATTATTATGAACGAATTGTGATATAACTAATTACAAAACCTTTAGTCTACTTTACACGGACCCTTTATTCAATGGGTTTCAGGTTTTCGACGGGATTTTCAACGCGATGGGCAAAAAAATAGAACGTGTTCTATTTTCAACGCAATTTTCATCCTTTGTGGTAAAACAGAAATCTGTAAAATTATTCGATGTCGTCGTTACCGACGCGTCAACATGGCTACCGTTTGTGTTGACTTTTACGTGTGACGTTTGCTCGCGATGTATATTGTTTATTTGGAAAGTGTCGAAGCTTTCGATATACATTTATTTATATTATATTAAACATGTGCACATATAATTGTGTAAACTGTGTAAAGAACTGTAAAGTGATGCTCGGAGTAACCTCTATTTTGGATGCTGTTTTAAGCGTTGCGTGTAAAGCGATGTATGGAGTAACCTGTATTTTGGATGCTATTTTAAGCGTTGGAAACCGGGCCGCGTTGAAAATGGTGTCCGTGTACCTAAAGTTCACTTTAGAATACACCACGGCTCACGTTACCAAGATCGGATGAGCTGTCAAAGTTGACATTAAACGCGAAAATTATCAACACAAAAAAATAATAAGTAATATTAAATATCATACATACAACTTCGTAAATAATATGTTGAAAAATATAATTGATTTTAAATATGTGATCAAATGGGAATACACAATAAACTTATTCCTAACCTCAAATGACAAAGGTACTGATAAAATGTTTCCTGCAACCAATTTCGATTCAATTCTAAAGCGACTCGCTCAGGTTGTTATTAAAGACTGACTGAACCTAACCAAAAAAAATAAGGGGAATGGAGATTTACGTACACATTATACTATTATTTCGTTGTCGTATTTTATTGTATCCCATATAATTTTCGGTTAGGTTTACTTAGTCTTTAATGATGATAACGACTCGCGTGAGCGAGTTACTTTATAAATTGAATGAAAATTGGTTGCAGGAAACATGTAATCAACACCTTTGTCATTTGATGTTAGGAATAAATTTATTATGTATTCGCATTTAATCACATTTTTTAAATAATTATATTCTTAAACACATTATTAACGTAGTTGTATGACTTTCAACACTATTTACTATTTTTAATGTTGAAAATATTCGCGTTTTATTTCAACTTTGACAGCTCATCCAATTTTA
The DNA here is from genome assembly GCA_963576475.1 of Molanna angustata. NCBI lineage: Eukaryota > Metazoa > Arthropoda > Insecta > Trichoptera > Molannidae > Molanna > Molanna angustata. The sequence continues at coordinate 9,402,724 of OY754986.1, read as the reverse complement.
GTTAGGTTAGGTTAGGTTAGGTCTAGTTAACTAATCCTCTGACAATTTGTAGGGTATTTACAAGAAATATCACAATTCGCTCACGCTGGTTTATGTATGATACCTATTCAAGAACGAAAATTAAAAATGAATGAATGGTTTAAGTATTCAAGAACTGTTAAGTTCCAAACTGTATTTAAGAACTGTTTCATTAACCATCCACCAGGCAATACCAGAATCAAATGACTTACAGTATTTATGTAATTTAAGACTTATTGGTATTTCATTCGAATTACATATCCTGGCGTCTCGATAAAATTCGGCTGACACGATGAAGTTTGAGATGGGGGGATGACAAGGAGGGACGCGGCACAGCTCCTGTAAGCTTCTAACTGAAGACCAGCAGCTGAGGAAAGGAGTAATTGGAAGTAGGCAGAGGTTAAAGGAGGCCATGGTTCAATTCGGGCTACATCGTCATCGAAGAAAATATAACTAGTACCAGCTGAAATTAATCCTGGTTTAAGTGAATTAGCGTTTCAAAGTGTAGCATCTGTAACAACTCATTTTGCTAAGAAGCTTTCATGAAACTTTGTAGCACTCGTGGATCTTTGGCTGCTTTCAAAGTTTAAAAGGTTTTCTTATGTACCTACCTACGTTCTTTAAGACCTTTGTATACCTTGGGCATATGGATGTACACAAATATGATAGATTGGAGATATACAAAAAAAATATTGTATATCTCCAAATGTATGTATGATACACAACAGTTTTTCGTGAAGAAAAGGTAAAATTTTGAGTTTTTTTTTAAATAGCAAAAATCTAAAGTAATAAAGCAATCAATATGTTAGTGTGTGTGTGTGTTTGTCTCACGCCTTTTGAAAAACCAAGAGCATCTAAAAATCTAATTTATGTGCGAACGTGTACCAGTATACCTGATGCAGTGTCACGCTAAAAATAATGCGATTAAAATGCTGAATTTTAAAGATATTTCAATAATTATTTTTTTCATACAAAATTTTCCAAGTCATATCTGTCAAAAAAGTGTACATTTTGCACGCAAATATCTGTTAGTTTAAAAGTTAGAAGTACGTATTTACACAAAAAAAATATATTTTCAAGAATAACTTAGCTTTTAAGCGAAAAACATGGTGAATATTTTGTCTAATTATAATGTTTAACTTATTTTTAAAGTAAGCGTTTTGTACAAATGTACATATAACCCCGCCATTTTAATATCTTTTCATACGATATTTAATTTTCCTACCGAATGAATATGTTCTTTAAAATAATATACCTTTAAAATAAATGTGATTATGAAATAATAAAATGAAACACAAGACATTACAGCAAGTTTTAAGACATATATTGTAAAAGTCTGTTAATTATTAGTAAAGATATAGGCGTAATAAAATTGCATAATTTGTTAAAAATATTTGATTTTTCTGACAATTTTCATTTTTATGGCATCGAACAAACCAATGTAGGTACCTACATATTCAAAAAATGTCTCCATAACATTTGATATTTTTCACATGTTGGAACATGGTTACTATGGTAACGGACACATTCTGATATTCAAATAAAATTTGTTATAAATCGAATTCGAATTAATTTAGAACATCATTGTAGGTAGGTACCTACATACCTAATACTTACTACTTAAAAACCAAGAATATACTGATTTTGTATAGGAAAATTATAAAACTATTTTAGGTTAACTACAATACACATTCAATATACCTACAAACTATTTCCTATAGTGAAATTCTTCTTTTTTCTATTTAGACCTTTGGGTGATTTTTTCTACAAACTATTTCTTGGGGTTTAAATCTTCTTCCTCTTCTTTTGTGAAGTCATTTGGGACAGTTCATAAATAAACTATTTCCTATAGTCTAATTTTTCTTTTTCTTAATTTATGTAGACCTTGGGTGAGTTTTTATACAAACTATTTCCTATAGTCTAATTCGTCTTCTTCTTCCTTTATGTAGACCTTTTGGTTAGTTTTTAAACAAACTATTTTTAAACAAACTATCCTTTAGTCTAATTCTTCGTTTTCTTATTTTATGTAGATGTTGGGTGAATTTAATATAAATATTTCCTATAGTTCAATTCATCTTCTTCTTCTTTTATGAAGACATTTTGGTCAGTTTTTTATATAATACATTTCCTAATGTGTAATTCTTCTATTTCATCTTCTATGTAGACCATTGGGTCAGTTTTTATTACAAACTATTTGTTATAGTTTTATACTTCTACTTCTTTTTTTATTTAGTCTTTTGGATTAGTTTTATGTCTAATAGTCTATTGTAACGAAATATTATAAACAACATGCATACTTGATGAAAATACATAAAAACGAATGGGATGTGACCAACACTAGAATCTTCTCATTACTTTTGTTCAATCAAATTTACACCATTTATTATATCATCATATATTGCTTAATTTTCAATAACTACACATTTCATTTTGATGACAATATATAAAAAATCGGGGTTGTGGCCATTGCTGGATCTTCACAACGTTTATATTCATATTAAAAACTATTTAACATAGCTTAAGACTTCTTCTTCTGTAATGTAGACTTATGTGTCAGTTTTAAGTCTATCAGTTTTATTGTGCAAAACTATAATAAACTATATGCACACTTGACGAAAAATATAAAAAAACGAATGGGATGGGACCAATACTAGAATATTTTCAGTACTTTTGTTTAATCAATTTTTAAACCATTTCCCATCATCCAAAATTACTAAATATTTAAAACACATTATTTGCGTTCGATGACAATATATAAAAATAGGGGTTGTGGCCAAATCCAAACTCTTTACGACGTTGTCTTTTTATAATAAGTCATATTTAAAATCATTTCCCATAGTCCATGCGTGCAGAAATTGTATGTGCTTATATATAAAAGCAAATGGATTGTGGCCATCACTTTAAGATTTTACACCGCTTAAACTCAATTAAATTTCAAACTACTTTTCATACTACGGTTAAAAAAAATTATGTGTGACAATATTATGTAGGTATATAAACGATTGCTTATTCCTTCACTAATTTACATTCTTGGCCAACGGCGGGACATAAAAGCTAGTAGTAAATAAAATATTAAAATACTCGTGAGATTTTCATATTTTCTTTCGATTGAATTCTAATTCACTTCATATGCCCTGCCCTAAAAAATCTACTTCATAAGCCCTGTATTTTTTTTTAGTTATTTAAAAATAAGATCAATTGTTGATTCAGTCAGTTTAAAATACTTCATTTATATTTTTATTCGTGTGTAGAATATTCATCTTTTTAACACCCAAAGTGAGAGTCGTTCTTATTTTTATTAGTTTTATTTGTGCACATTAATTTCATGAAACATAAATACCTATTTAAAAACCATTTTGCCTTTATGATTTCTCTGTTGTATTTGGTTTCCATTGTGAGCGTCTAAAACACGTTTGTCTAGTTATTGACGACGCGATAGTCATCCAAGCATTTCTGGTATTCGGTTGTTTTAAAGATGTTATTCATACAATTTTTATTTGGGTAACATATCTCGCTTTGTCGACGTGTTTTCAATTTTCAATGGGCGCATTCCAACTCGAAGATATTTGCAATGTCAACATTATTATAGGCAGTATGTACATACATAGTCAAAAACAGCGAATCTATGAGTTAAAAGTACAGGTACTTACGACTTTAAGGTTAGTTTGATAAGAAATATGCTTTGCACTGTGTTCAGATACAACACTCGACGTCGGGTGTCGGATGTACCTGAAGTTGCAGATTATGGCGTTTTTCACACCAATCTCACATGAACGCTTTCGAGCGGCGTTTCAATCAGAACGCAGCATCGGGTGTTTTAAATGTCAATTGTCATTTATCATACATGTGTCTTTTTAGGTTATATTTTCATCGAAAAACAACAATCGGGCATTGGAATAAATTAATAATGATACCACATAAACAAACATAAGTCATCATTCCACAGATAAAATAGAAATTAGCAGATACTATAACTGTCAGAGCGTTTTTCAACCGACAATTTTGCGGTGCGTTTTTTGCGTACAATCGACGTTCAATCTGAACGCCACAGAGTGCCTTTCGAGCGTATGTTTCCGGTCATTATGAACGGTTTAGAGCGTCACTAAGGGCAGTGGAGTAAATAATGCTCTCTGACCACTTATTGGAAACTTTTTAATGATATTTTTTTATAAATTAACCTCTTTGTGAATGTATATTGTCATCAGATATATGCAATGTCAAATGACATAATAGATACTACAGGGACTAATACCTAATCCTAAAAATATGGTTTCACTTATTTTGAGAGTTGCTGACCACCGTCAAGACATACCTATACTTCGACCACATATTTCATGGTGATAAATGATAAATATACCCTTCTACAACTAATAGTGGAAAAAAGTTAGAGGAAAGGCTGTATATGGGGCGTAAAATCAATATCAATATAAAAAACGTTTAATAACGGTGGAATTGTAAATTTTAAAGTCGACCATCTGAGTGAAAGATCCTGTGTTCGATTACTGATGGAAACTCAGTTTTTAATTGTGTATTCAGTCTGGATCGGTGAGACAACAAATATCATGGTAACTTGTTATTGGGTGCGTGTTAAATTAATATTTGACAACATGGTTACGTAGAGGACACCAGCTAATAGGATATCGATCCATTATCCGAAGAAGCACAATATTAAGTGCGTTAATGGGGAGGGTTTGTAATCTGCTCAGGAAAATATTAATTCGGGTTTAAAAAGACCCGGGTTATAAGAAGATGGAAACACATAATAATAATGAATTTGGATTATTTTTACAGCGCCGTTTTTGTGATAACCTCACCTCAAGGGCGCTTTGAATATAACTATTACAGGTTTTTGTAATACTCGCGGAAGAAGTGAGTTTTCATGTGTTTCCTGAATAGTGCTAAGTTGTCGATTTGCCTCAGTTCAGGTGGTAGTTTATTCCACGAGGCTGGTCCAGCCACAGCAAAAGCACGATCACCGAAGGATGAAGTGTTGACTCTATTTATTTCAGTCAACTTGCCAATCACGGATGTGGTGGCTGACCGAAGTGTTTGTTGTCGCTCGTTTACGGTGAGAGGGATGCAGAAGTCTGAAAGATACGTGGGAGCCATACCATGGATCGCTTTGAAAGTCAACAAACATAATTTGTACTTGATTCTCTCTGGCACTTTTAGCCAGTGAAGATTTCGTAGATGGTGGGATATGTGTGAGAATTTCGCGGCTCCGGTGATTAGCCTAGCAGCAGCGTTGAAGACGGATTGAAGTTTGTTTAGCTCCAGCTTTGGAAGGTTTGCGTAGATACCATTGCAGTAGTCCAGGCGGGAAATAACGAATGCGTTTACCAGAGATTTCGTTGCTTCCGTAGGTATATTTCGTCTGATAGATTTTATTCGTCGTAAGTGGTAGAAAGCAGAGGATGTTGTGCTGTTTATCTGTTTTTTGAGACTTAGACTGGAGTCAATATGTACTCCCAGAAGTTTAAGATACTTCCGATACAGAAGTGGAAGATACTTCCACAGCCGGTAAAAGAGTTCGAGAAGCGACGGTTCGTGTATATTGAAGTTTTATTGTGAACGTGTTTTGAGATTGAGCAAGTATATAGAGTAAGTTGTCCATGAAACAATAAATATTTATTGTATTTTATTATATAATATCAATATACAATCTCACATTGAAATCAACAAAAGTAAAAACAATATTGTTATGCGGTTACAGACCCGAAGAATAATATTCAAGACGACAGAATCAAATTAAATTAAAAATCACTCAGTAAACAACTCGATATATCAAAAACATAAACACAAAAAAAAATGTAAAAAAAACAACAATGCGAATCTCTCATACACAAACACAAGATACTACATATAATGTGTATCTTATGACTCTGTGTGAGATTGTGGTTGTATCCACTCATATTGGATAGTAACCAAGTGAGTATCATACTAATCCAGACGACTGATGTTTTTTTTGTTGTTATCGAAGTAAAACCAGTTTAAAATAAACAATATTTTATGCACCAAACTTGTTTTTAGCTCTTCGTTTGCGATGACTTTATAAGCATCGGTGTACACAATATATTGTATCTTTCTCATTAATATAACGAGTGTCCCAATTCAAAGGAATTTATAGAGAAATGACGAACTTCCATACCCACCGCGCCGTGCTGAATTTGTAAATCGTTTGAATTATTCAATTTAACGTAGTAATTATTTATATTTTCTAAGTTATATAATATTGTGGCGGAACATCCCCTTGACGTTATGCTAACCATTTGGAATTATCTCCAGTACCGTGGCTTGACGTATCGCGAATTCTCCTCGACATTCTTATTCTGTATTAATTAAATATCATAATCATTAAACGACTAAAATGCAAAACCTTAATTAAAATATATACTTGTCAGAGTACTATCTTTCATTATATAAATTATCAGTTGCCCCTATATTTATTGTCTGTAGTATATCGAATATAGTGAGATGTGGTTTGACCGTACTTTTGAACACACAAATAATCTTCAGATAAAATTGCTTTAAACTAATTAATCACAACAATTTTATAATTAAAACCCATCTCCCTATAATATATTCGTATGGTGAGTTGGGAGATCACAAGATCGCAAGAATATCCCAAAGGCTGTGTTTCTCGAACAACGATTAAAGTCAAAGTATAGTTAAAATACTTTGATTTCATAAAATTGGTTGTTTCTTTGAAATCTAATGCCGTTACTATTACCGATACTTTTGTTGAAACAACCCAGCCTAACTGCCCGTTCCCACATGTCGTGTGTCGGGCACGATAAAATGTCGTGTCATCCTGTGTCGTGCCCGACACACGACAAATAGGGAATGGGAAAATGACAAAGATGCAAGGTTTTGATCCCAGTAAGCTTATATTATATGTTACATCATAATTTATTTATTTTATATTGCTTCTCGGGCCACTAGCAAAAATCAATTTAACACGCACCCAATAACAAGTTGCCACGTTCTGGAGTCTTACAATATTAATCGTCTCACAGATCCAGACTGAAAACACAGTTAAAAACTGTGTCTCCACCGGGAATCGAGCCCGGAATCTTTGAATCAGCAGTTAGATACCCAGCCAACTGAGCTACGAAGGCCGACAATGTTATGTGTGTCTTTTTCACTTTATTTAATGTGTATTGTTTTTGAAACTATTAGGTATTGACTTACAACATTTTATACTTGGGTACGTTTAAGAAAACCATTTAATTGACTTGACTTGAATATCTTGTACTGACTGTTAACTATGAATATGTTTAATGTCTATAAATAACAGCCCTAGAAAAGGTAATACCTAGTTGGGCGATATTAATCATTATTCATGTTGCGGTACCTCTCGACGGTGACAAACGAACAGTTTCCAAATGACCTAGAAAAGATTGTCACAAAGAGTTATTAACCTTTTGATCTCATAATATGATTACCACAACAGCATCTACCTGAAGTATATATTCTGCAATGATAAACGATGATCATTTGCACCGTGACGAAATATAAACTCCCGAATGAAATAACGAACACTCATTTGCAGAGATTGTTAAGAAGGCATTAAACCTAAACACCCCAATTTCAAATCAAATTTCTCAGATATGTTAAGGGACATATAAACCTAAACACCCCAATTTCAAAACAAATTCCTCAAACATGTTAAACAGTGTGTTTCTAGAAAAAATACCATAAGTAATTTGAACATTTCTCTAGTAAATGTTTGTCACACAATTTTAAAATTCAGCATAATCTCCCCTAAAAAAATATCCTTTTTTACAGTATTTATTTAAAATTACTCAACAACTATGTGTCGTAGAGATATATATCTATGTAGTATATGCTAATAGAGTACACAAATTCAAAGTGAATGACCGATAAAGTTTGTTCATTTCAAGTAAGATTTGTTCTTGAAATGCAAAATTTTCGGTTTCTAATAATTTGAATCACTTTGAAACCTTTTGAAACCTTTTTAAAATTTTGGTTTTCCAATAATTTGAATCACTTATAAACCTTTTTTAACGCATACGATAGTTACCCTTACTACTGCGTTACTTCATAGTGCAATAGGCGGTTTTGATATATCATGTTTTCAATCGTTATATATCCTCTTAAACAGTGTGCTTCTAAAAAAAATACTATAAGTTTTATCAACATTTTTCATCATAATCCTCCTAAATAGATTATTAAAAAAAAACCTTTGTGAACTTCAAATGTAAAAATCGACAAATTTTGGGTCAACGATAATTAAAATTACGTATAAACCCCTTTTAACGCACACGATAGTTACCCTTAGTAACACATTAGTTCATAATACAATAGGCGGTTTTTATATCCCATGTTTTCAATAAATAATTTTAGCGTTATATGTCGTATTAATGTTATTCATTATTTAAGTTTTTATATTTATAATAAGATCTTAAAGACTCCTTAATAAAGGTGTTATTTTATTTTATTTTTAAGATGAGCTGTTTAGATTCTCGATATTACTACTTCCATCCATTAGTATAATTAATGACTTTATCTTTTATATAAAATGGTGGGATTCCGTAAGTAATTTGCATTGTCAACACAATTTATAACGTTTTATATAATTAATATTGTGTATGTATTAAAATAAATTACTTAATGAATTACAATAATACCTAATTGTTATGCTAACATAATTAAGTTTGTCCTTCACGGTGCATAATGTGATAGAAGGGTCGTACCTAGGTCATTATGCCAAATACTTCAAAAACAAGTACATGTACGTAGGTAAATTGTACATCTTGATCATCAATGGCTCCACTGTCCGTAGCGAGCCTTGGCTTCCTGCAGCACATCTCGCCATCTTCCTCTATTCTGGCACGTGTTCCTCCAGTACCTTACACCAACAGACCCAACATCCAGCCATCGGAGTTTGGATCTACCAACGTTGCGTCTACCTTGGGGCTTTGTGTGCAGGATCCTCTATGACACTCTTTCTACTCCCATATTCTTTCCTCATGCCATGTCCATCGCAGCCTCCCTATTATTACCTTTATAATGTTGGGCTCATTGTATTTCTGAACTTGAAATTTAACTGCTATAAATGTTGCATGAGGCCGAAATGGTGGATCTACTCTGTAGAGTAGAGGAGGAAAGCCTAAAACTAGGCCTCAAAATAAATAAAACTAAAACAAAACTAATGATTGTCGACCGATCTGACAAACTGCAATTGACAGGAGCTCTCTCGGATCTGGAAATGATGGATAAATTCGTTTATCTGGGGTCCACTATTACCAACCAAGGCGAGTGTGAAACCGAGATCAGGAGAAGGATAGGAATGGCAAAAAGTGCTATTACCAGTCTAAATAAAATATGGAAAGACAGGAACATATCCAGAAACCTGAAGATGAAGATTGTACACACACTCGTGTTCTCCATTTTCTTTTATGGAGTAGAATCATGGACTTTGCGGGCCAGAGATAGAGACAGAATAGACGCGTTCGAAATGTGGTGCTGGAGAAGAATGCTGAAAATTCCCTGGACAGCAAGAAGAACAAACATCTCCATTCTTCAAGAACTGCGCATCACAGTGAGATTGTCGTCTCTATGTCTGGAACGAATACTTAAGTTTTTTGGTCACATAGCTCGTAGAGGGGAAGACAGCCTTGAAAAGCTGATTATGGTCGGAAGAGCGCCGGGAACAAGACCGAGAGGTAGATCGGCGATGCGCTGGTCCGACCAAATAAAACAAAATATCCCTGCCTCGACACTCCATAGAGCCGTTCATAAGGCAACAGACAGGACGACCTGGAGAGCAATGGTCCGCAACAGAGTACATGATGGCCACGACCCTCAGCATTGAGGACGACGACTGGTAAGGTAGGTAAATGTTGCATAATATTCAGGCGTTATTTATGTCGTTAATAGATCGATTTTGAAACTTTGAAAAAGATATCATCGTTTTTTTTTAATTGACTTGTTCCTATTATTATTTTTTTAAGTATTTTTAATTGCCCAAAGATTTTTTTTTATTTTCCTTTCTTTATATAAGTAGTCAAAAATAATAATTAAATTTATTTATATAGCGATGTTTAATGATTCAAAATTATTCCAAAAGCGTTGATAGTTTAGTTTTATGCTGGTCTACAAAACAAAGCTGTTTTTTTCAGTTCTTGAGTGAAAGTGCTCTTGCTTTGAGCACTGCGGACATCTGGAGGCAGTGCATTCCACTCAATAGGACTGCTCACTGCTCACACTTGAGCATCGATCATAGTAAGCCGCTTTGTTGATTCTGTCCAACTCCTTTAGGGAGTTGTAATCCAGACGACCTGAGTTTAAGATGCCTCCCAAAATGCTCTTTTCTCTGACACAGCTCTTGAATTTGAAATATCATGTAAATTCCTTTGTATCAATCAAATAAAACAACACCTGTTAAAAGTTTGTTGACATTTATCTGTGAAACAGTGCCGCAAACTGAGCCTAACAAAATAAGAGTTCCCAGAGAAGATATATAATTTTACCACAAATGAGAATTATAAGTGTTTTATACGTTCAGTCATTCAATAATAAATTATAAAAATCACCTCACTTATAAGGATTGTTGCTTTCATTGTTTACAAAAAAAACAAAATCTCAATAGATGGCGTTATAAAAAGGGTTTCTTCGTTACTTCATAGATGGCAATAGTAATAATGTCTTATTATCAGGTGATTAGTTACTTTTACTCATTATTAAAATAAATAGAACTTTCAATATTTGCATTGATAAGGGAACTCAATAAGAAGGCATAATTGGTGAACGTTGCGCAAGCGCATAAAGTGATCACGTAAACAAGCCGATGACAGATCGTAAGCCCTGTAGGTGTCTTGAGTTCCTGGTTCTCTCTAACTTCGTCTCTATTGAGATGTTGAAAAGTTTGTCAAAAAAATATAAAAATCATGTCGTTTTGAATCTTCTTCTTCTATCGTGTCAGCAACGCATTTATACTATCTTCTGCCAGTTGCAGGAAGCTCCATGTAGACAGGTTATCCAACGTTCTCCCAACGCCCGTCTTCAGTCTGTTTAGTGACTTCCACGTACGCCACTGGTTTTGAATCTACACTGGTTGAAATAGGGTTAAATTTTATTCTTGTACCTGAGTTCACTGGATAGCTCGCCAGAATAATTATTCACCAATGTTAAGCTCCGTAAAGTGTTGTACTTCGGCCATATTCTGAGAGGTGAAAAGTATGCCATCCTTCAGCTCGTCATGAAGGGGAAGATTGAGGGTCGTAGAGGGGTCGGAAAAAGGCAGCTTTCCTGGCTGCGAAACATCCGCGAATGGACCGGTATAAGAACTGTGAAGGAACTGTTTCGCACTGCACAGGACAGGGAGGCTTTCTCTATGGTGGTCGTCAACGTCGGGGGGACCTTATATGACGAGAAGAAGAGGAAGAATTGTTTAGCGTTGAACCTAGGCATGAGAAAATATATGTTTTACAGTTGTCAAAAGCAGACATACATGTCAAAGTAAGTATGTACTCTCAACAACTAGAAGACGTGTATGCCATCTATTCTCTGTTAATATTCCGTATATAACTACAATTAATTAGGTTAACTGTTGCCTGGTTTGGTCATGGCGAATTCTTCCAAGCGACACAGTCAGTACAACAGTTAGATAGTAATAATATACACAATATAGGAGATCATCATCATCGAGTGACATAGAAACTAGAGCAAGACATTCTACAACTGTAGAAACATGATATTTAATAATAAAACTTAATATGTATTTGAATTAGTAGGGGAGATCTAGGAGGAAAGTAACCAACGAAATAATTTGAATAGTATTCGCTGTATGCGCCTAGCACTAATTTAGAATATATTGTCTTAACATATTACACACATCTATAGTACTGACCGATGGTCTGATGTCAACGGTTATGTGTGTTTCGAGGTCCTTCCGAAAAAAAATGATAAAAGTATTTTTTTGGCGTTTTGTGTTTTGTTTGATATTTTGTTAATTACAGACATTTCTATAAGATATTGTGATTTGGATCAGTGCTTGGTGAATCACTTTATTAATTAAACCAAAAAAAGTAAGTATTATTGTGGATTTAAGATTAATATAAACATATTTACATCAAATTCTGGAAAATAATAGACAGAGGAGAAAAGTAACAGTGTGTTACAACCCTCCTATATGTAGTTTCCTAATAAGTTTGTTCATTATATTTTTATGCTTTATTTAGATTTTAATAAACTAGGTGACGACCACACACTCCACAACGGGAGCGGACGTGAATAATTTAATTGAATTATTTACATTTTCACTTTTGTTCTCTTTTCAGAATACCGAACAAGTATACGAGGAAGACTGAGCGTGGTTTAGCCAGTTCAGAAATGTATGAGCTGGCTGCAGAAGAAATTCTGCAACGCGGCCAGAGTTTAAGAGAAGCTGCACCCTCTTATAATCTTTGCCACTGACATAAATCTACCTCATCATCTGACGAAGATGATTAATTATTGTATTATCTGCACAGTGGCTTCTAAAAACAGCCGTCCATAAGAGCAATGGGTTCACCCATTATGTGTGCCACAATTTTTTATCTGAATAATTTTTATGAACTACTTTTAATTTAAATAAATAATTTAATCATAAATTATAATGTTGTTGTAACAATGTTGAACTTTTATATTAAAAAAATAAAATGTATTCTGTTGGTTCTAAATATTTGTATGGTGTTACAATCCTCCTCATTAGATGTTACAATCCTCCTCATTAGATGTTACTTTTCACCTCAGGGGTGAGGTGAAAAGTAACAATGTGACTTCTGTGGTAAAACGTGTTTTTATCAGACATATGATCAGTAAATTTATAATTTTATCTTCTAATAATCTAGTTTAAATAATATTCTTTCAAATCAATATTTTCTTTTTTCGTTCAAATTAATAATTAACTCTCCATGTACTGAAATCCAAATTTTGTTACGTTTCTCCTAGGTCTCCCCTACATAGTTCAGCAATGAGGTTCACCGCCCATTCTGAATGTAGTGTCTTTTTAGGTGAGACGAGACTGGTGCGTGGGCATACACAGATGTGTTGTGCTCCCTTTTATAAGGCAATGCACACCCGCAACCTTTCGCTGGTTACCCCACATTGTGGGATATGCCGTGATGGTATGAATGAATGAATGAATTAGTAATAAATGGAAATACTAAAAACCATAAAAAAAATAAGACAAAATTTCTAAAATAACAAAGGTACTTATATTTTTATTCCTTACTCGTATTACACCAATGGGATATAGAGAATTCGCATTTTTTTAAATTTCTAAAATAACATACGTTTACTCCTCACTAGTGGGAAGTTATTAATTCGCTATTTTTATGTTTATTTTTTAATTGCAGATTATCGACTATTATCATCCTGAGATGGTATTCTGAAAGTTTCATCACAATGTATCTTGTGTGTGCTGTGTACCATGGACGAGCCTAGAACATTTGAATTGGGAAACCCTGAAATAAAATTGGGAAATATCGAAAATTTTATGTATGTTGTAATTCATTCCACTGGCCATAAAAATAATATTTAAAAATGACATGCCAAAATAATCTTTTCATTTGTGGCCCGGTAATGCATCCCTGTAAAGTACGGTTCATTTAATTAAACTTGTAGTATGGTTGATATAAACAAATAAATTACTATTTGTTTTTGAATTTCTTGACATAATATTCATAGGCAAGCCAAGATTTTCGGCTTCTATAAACAATTCTGCTACTGCTGTGTACTATGTACGGCAAGTTTATTCTACTTTATCGATTATAGACTAAAATAAGTACTCATTCGATTCTATTAAAATTTTGTAAATTTGTATAATATCTAATACTCGCTTAGACTCCATTAGATTTTGAATTATATCAAGGGGGCAATTCTGGTCAACTGGCAGAATCAAAATAAAAAAAACATCTTAAGATATTATAGAACTCCATAACATTATTAATTATTATGTCGGCCTTCGTGGCTCAGTTGGTTAGGCATCTGACTGCTGATCCATGGGTCCCGGGTTCGATTCCCGGTGGAGACACAGTTTTTAATTGTGTTTTCAGTCTGGATCTGTGAGACGATAAATATCGTAAGTCTCCAGAATGTGGCAACTTGTTATTGGGTGCGTGTTAAATAATTATTTGACATAGCACCTGTTAGTTGCCCGGGAAGCTACATAAAATAAAATATGGGTAAACACGGATGGTTTTGATTCCGCCGGTTGATCAGACTTGGCCGCCTGATCAATGCTTCTCAATTCTGGATCTGTGAGACAATAAACATGGTTAGTTTCAAGAATGTGGCAACTTGTAGGTAATTGGGTGCGTGTCAAATTAATATTGTTGGTTGCCCGAGATTTAATACAAAAAATTAAATTAAATAATAACATCATACCCAAATCAAGTCTTGAGAGTCAAATTATCTAACCAACGAGGCCGACAAAAAAACAACAATTATATTTTATTTAATTATAAATTATGCATCGTTACTTCCACATGAAAAAACACAGCAAATAATAAACCTGTCGATAAGAAGAATTGATTTAATATTGTAAGTAACAAATATAATTGATATGATAATATGTGAGCGGATAGATCTTGAGCTAAAATTGTTTAAACACTCGTATAATTTATTTTTTATGAGAATTAGTGATGGTAAAATGTCCGTCTTGATCTAGCTGATCAACACGGACATAAGCATTCTTTACCATACTGCATTAATAGTTTGTCTGTCTTAATATAAAAATTTACTATCGTTGGAAAATTTCTATTCCTGGTAGTAACATTTAGAATGAATAAAAAAAAAAAAAAAAAATATATATATATATATATATATATATATATATATATATATATATATATATATATATATATATATATATATATATATATATATATATATATATATATATATATATATGTATATATGTATAGCTACTTTTCCGGGCTATCCGCTCGTTTTCGTCCTGAAAAGGACGGTTTTGCCGACGTTTCAACCGAATGTCATCGGTCATTATCGAGGCTGGTCGGTTCGCAAACGTAGACACGGTGCGACTGACGAAAACGAGCGGATAGCCCGGAAAAGTAGCTATACATATATCTCTACAATCCGCGAAAATTTATATTTAAACATATATATATATATATATATATATATATATATATATATATATATATATATATATATATATATATATATATATATATATATATATATATATATATATATATATATATATATATATATATATATATATATATATATATATATATATATATATATATATATATATATATATATGTTATATTTGATGTTTTCACGGGTGAAATATGTTATAATATTTTTATCTCGGTTTTCCCGTGTCAGTAGGTCTTGACTAAGACCATTTGTCTTCCGACGTTTCGCCTGAATATCACCAGGCATTTTCAAGGACTTAACGAAAAGCACGCGCGCGACACACGTCTACTCACACTGAAAGCTCACCGTCAAGACTTGACGGTGAGCTTTAGATCGTTCGGTTGAGCGGTAGATCGTTCGAAGGATCCATCTCTCAAAAGCCGCTATGGATCCTTCAGTTTGTTTAGTCATCACCCAGGTTTCGGAAGCATGCGTGAGGACCGGCTTGATGAGTGTTTTGTACAGAAGGATCATTGTGTTTCTCCTAACTAATTTTGACCTTAGCTGCTTTTGTAGGGCGTAGAAGCATCTATTATAAGACTGTATTAGAGCAAGTGAAATATGTGAGGTTAAATGTATCTGTGTTTAATATTGTTTCATGCGCTAATACGATCTACTCGGTACCGACGCTTTTTTACTGTGACAATACCAAAACAAATGCACACATTAATTCCCTTATACCTAGACTAGGTTATAGGCATGCATATTTAGTGGACATATTTAACTCTGGTCTGCGTTGAACAAGGACATATTCATACGCGTACGTCACTCGTCAAAGTCAACATAACAAAAACGGCAGCCATGTTAACTTGTCGACATCGGATAATTTTACAGGAATTGTGGAGGCAGGAACTTGGGGACAATCCATGGATGATGCCATCCGAAAGCACAAACACCGTGCATAGTCTGAGCTACCCCACGTGGAAAACACTGAACAGACTAAAGGTTGGGGTGACTAGGTTGAAAAGTAACCAGCAGAGGTGGGGCTTTTTGGATGGAGAGGACACGAGCTGCGACTGCGGGGAGGTGTAGAGTGATTTTCACTTATTACAATGCCCGCTGATGCAAAATGCATGTAATATGAATGATCTACTGATGGCAAATAACAAGGCGATATACGGTGCTGCATAATGGAGTGGCAAGGCCTAAAGTCCGGACCCGATAAGTAAGTAATTTTACAGAACACGCTTTTTTTCCCACCGCATTGGAAAACTCGTCGAAAACGAGAACCCCGTTTAAAATCTCGTCCGTCTAAAGCGCACATTACAAGACTGCATTCGCACATTACAAGATTGCATTCGCACATTACAAGATTGCATTCGCACATTATAAGACTGCATTCGCACATTACAAGACTGCATTCGCACATTACAAGACTGCATTTGCACATCAGTAATGTGAATAAAAGCAGAAATATAATGATAGTTAATAAATTCACTAGGTCAATATGAATTTGTAAAATGTTCGTTAACAATTATGATAAAATTATTAACATTAGTATTGTTAACATAACAAGGACCACATAACATAGTTGTTTTTTTTCCATAACCTTCAATATTGTATGATTACAGATCAAATTTTACAATCCATTTTAATAATAGTCTACAGTATATTGTATAACGTTATTTCACACAGATCAATTGTTATCTGTTTAGTAAAATATATAATAGTTTTGAGAAACAAATGATTCGTTTTTATTTTATTTATTTATTTATTTATTTAATTTTTAAATCCTTACAAAATAACAATAGGTATATTAATGTGACAAAATATTAAATATGTAAAGATTCCACTGGCGACTTAAGCCTGTATGTGGGAAACATAATCGAAATAGATTAAAATATATATATATTTTTTCATTTTTTTTTTAATGTGCGTACCAATAAAAGAAAAGCTTTATTCAGTCACCAACACACTCAGATCCACCATGGTGAGTAGGTAAGTAGGTATTCATTAATTATATTCATGATAAACTTATTCAACTCTTATGAAAAAAATGCGGACTTAGATATATTTTTTGATTCACATATTACGACATTCAAAAACAAACTTATATCTCTGAATTTCTATCGCACGTCCGGCAATACAAGGCTCGGAATAAAAAAGACAATTTGAATACTTCAATTATTATTGAAAACAAGGATGCTCCCCAGCCCATTTTTATATCCGAACATATAACTCCAAGAAAGAAATTTATTCTTGCCAAAGTTAAAAGTATAAGTGCGGCAAAAAAATACAAATATATTTGGATTAAACACGGCAACATATTTGTCCGAAAGGAAGAGGGTTCTGCTCCAATAATTATTAATGACGAATCAGATATGAACAAGTTGTGACTTTTCTCTCATATATACTTTTATATTATTATTTTTCAACTGATCAACATTACTTTATCATTTTATGTAATTTATTGTTTCACTTTTTATGTGAAAGGATGTTCTTATTGGAGAACAACCCTTTATTTTACATTGATTGTGTTATATTATATTTCTATTGAGATTTTATCACTTTTGTCTGTGAATATTCACTCAATATCATACTTTTATATTATTTTTCATCTGATCATCATTACTTTATCATTTAATGTATTTTATTGTTTCACTATTAGTGTTAAAAGACATTCTTATTGGAGTATATCTTATTATTTTACATTGATTGTGTTATATTATATATGTCTTGATTTTTTACCACTTTTCTTTGTGTATATTCACTCTTTATCATACTTCTATATTATTTTTCATTTGATCATCATTACTTTACCATTTTATGTATTTTATTGTTTCACTATTAGTGTTAAAAGACATTCTTATTGGAGTATATCTTATTATTTTACATTGATTGTGTTATATTATATATGTCTTGATTTTTTACCACTTTTCTTTGTGTATATTCACTCTTTATCATACTTCTATATTATTTTTCATTTGATCATCATTACTTTACCATTTTATGTATTTTATTGTTTCACTATTAGTGTTAAAAGACATTCTTATTGGAGTATATCTTATTATTTTACATTGATTGTGTTATATTATATATGTCTTGATTTTTTACCACTTTTCTTTGTGTATATTCACTCTTTATCATACTTCTATATTATTTTTCATTTGATCATCATTACTTTACCATTTTATGTATTTTATTGTTTCACTATTAGTGTTAAAAGACATTCTTATTGGAGTATATCTTATTATTTTACATTGATTGTGTTATATTATATATGTACTGAGTTTTTACCACTTTTGTTTGTGTATATTCACTCTATATCATACTTCTATATTATTTTTCATTTGATCAACATTACTTTACCATTTTATGTATTTTATTGTTTCACTATTTATGCTAAAAGATGTTGTAATTGGAGTATATACCTTTATTTTTTATTGATTATGTTATATATATGTATTGAGATATTACGACATATATTATGTTTTGTATCTATATACTACTCAACTTCTTCATTTATACACCGTTATACTTTACAAAAAAAATAATATAGAATGGCTGAACTACTATCGTTAATTGATTCAAACAGTGAAAATAATCATTACACTATAACAGACACACACTTATGTGACGCGATTCTTGATAACACACATACTCTCTCTATACTCAATCAAAACATTCGATCAATTAATAAAAATTACGATGAACTTGATATCCTATTGAATGACTTTAATACTTTATTTCATATAATAATACTCACAGAGTGCTGGATATCAAAGGCTTATACAAAAAAACACAAAATCCACTATACCTCTTATCATACATCAAATAACATTACACAAAATGACGGAGTTGTGGTCTATTTATATAATGATCTAAATTTTTCAGTATCAGAAATATTCTTGGTAGATTCAACTTGCATGCAAATAATTATTGATGGCGATACCTGTATTCTTGCAATTTATAGATCTCCCTCCTCTCAAAACATTTTACCTTTTATATACTCTTTAGATAGTCATCTCAAAAAACTTTCATCCTACAAAAATATAATCATAGCGGGAGATTTAAATATTAACATCCTACCGCAAGGCCATCCTCAAAACCTTGATTATCAACTTAAGTTACTTCAACACGGAATTATAAGTACTATAAATACTCCAACCAGGGTCACCCCTAACTCAATATCCTGTATTGACCATATAATGGTTAAAACAAAACAAGAATTAAGTAGCTTCGTATACAAAAATACTATCACAGACCACTATACAACAATAATTGGATTAAAGTCACTCTTAAAACAAAACAAAACATTTAAAGAAATTTGTATAAAAAAAATTGATTATGACAGCCTTATTTCATCATTACAAAACCAAACCTGGGAACATATAAAAAACACATCATCCACTGAGGAGGCCTGGAATCACTTTATTTCATATCTCCATACGCATATCGAACTTCATACAAATAAAACTGTTAAAACGCTATCACATCGTAACATAAAAATTAAAAAATGGATCACTCAAAACATCATAAACTGCATAAAGAAACGCGACAAATTACATCAGCAAATCAAAAGACATACAAATGACATAGAATTACAGACCTATTATAAAAGATACAGAAATACATGTAGCCAAATTATAAGAAAATCTAAAGAATTGTACTATAGAAATAAACTTAAGGATGCTAATTACGATCCAAAATGTGTTTGGTCAATTCTCAGGGATAGCACTCATACAAGTCATGATAAAGATTATGAAATTAAAAATTTACTTATCAATAATGAAGATATATTCTTTCAAAAGAATCCGAAAAGCAATCGGGCGTCCCTGGAAACGGCAGAATGCCGGCCAATCCTTCCACCACCGGAGCACCAACCAATATGATGGTGTTCCGGACACGGAAAGTAAGTAAGTAAAGAATCCGAATACAATACTCAATTTCATAAACAAACACTATTCTGATATTGGTGCCAACTTAGCTCAAAAATGTCCGAACAACTCATCTGATGCATCGTACTATACACCTTATAATATTCCAACTCAATTATGCAACACAAACTTCAAATTAAAAACAATTTCAGAATCTGACATAATAAAAATAATACTTACACTAAAAGATAGCAACACGACAGGGACCGACGGTATAGATGCCAAAACAATTAAACTACTTCAGGACCAAATCGTCTCTCCACTTACATATTTGATAAATCTCAGCATTACATCCGGAACCTTCCCACGTAAATTAAAAGAAGGTCTTATTGTACCTATCTACAAATCAGGTAAAAAAAACGATGTTAATAATTATAGACCCATTACACTTCTAAACACGTTTTCAAAAATCTTGGAAAAAACTATTAAACAACAACTACAAGATTACCTAGAAACAAATAATCTACTCTCAAACAATCAATTTGGTTTTCGTAAAAACAAGAACACTGAACAAGCCATTTGCACTGTCACAGACTATATAATGAACAATTTGGACAAAAAACAAAAAGTGATCTCTGTGTTTTTAGACCTAAGTAAGGCTTTTGATACAATTTCACACGATAAACTCTTTGCAAAACTAGATAGAATTGGTGTTAAAGGTAAAGAGCTCGATTTGTTAAAAAGTTTTATGTCAGAAAGACTTCAGCAGGTAAGGATCGGTGGGAGGTTGAGTAATCAACTTCCCATTAAATACGGCGTTCCTCAAGGTAGTATTCTCGGACCACTCCTATTCCTTATCTACGTAAATGATCTGTGCAAGTTGGATATTGATGGTGAAATTGTGACTTTTGCTGATGATACAGCATTACTTTTTCATGCTGATACCTGGCACATGGTGTATAAAAAAGCAGATAAAGGGCTAAGCATCGTTAATAAATGGTTAAATGAAAACACCCTAACACTTAACACATCTAAAACTAAATACATTACACATAGTATAACGGAAAGAGGACAACCCCATGCACCAATTACTATTAAATCACACACTTGTATACAAAACTTGAACATTTGTCAATGTGAGTGTATTGAAAGAGTAAATGATATCAAATATTTGGGTATTTTAATTGACAAAAATCTACGATGGTCAACACACACTGAATACATTACAAACAAACTTAAAAAAGTGCTGTATCTAATAAACCACATAAAAAACATCTTCCCACGTCAGATATTGCGATCAATTTACTTTGCAATATGCCAATCAATCATTTCCTATGGATTGCTGGCCTGGGGAGGTTCAACAAATATTGCAATAGACTCAGTTAGCAAGGCACAAAAATCAATAATAAAAAGCATATTGAATGTGCCATACAGAACAAGCTCCACAGAAATTTTCAAGACTCTGGAAGTTATGACACTTCGTCAACTATATGCAAGATCTGCACTTCTGTACCATTTTAAACATAACATACCCACTATACACAATACACAACCTCCAAGAACAACAAGATCTTCCATCACCAACACAATAAATATCCCAAAGTTGCAAACTACCCATGGACAAAGACACTTTAAATACTATGCCATCAAACTACACAATAGCCTACCAACCTCATTAAAACTGCTACCACATAACACATCGTCACAAAAATACAAAAAACACATAACAGCATGGATAAACAGCACCGGTTCAGAACAAATCAATAATATAATCACACCCAATCAAATATAATTAAGCTTCACAATTTTTTTTCTCAATAACAATTTAATGCATAATTTGATTCGAAAACTATATACACAATGTATTATCTGTCACACAACTGTTGTAATGA
>OY754986.1:9260820-9375820 GCA_963576475.1 Molanna angustata | reverse complement strand
AAAAAAAAATTATGGATCTTTTCTATCGATATAGCTGTCAACTTATATAGCTGCAGTCGATCTATTGTCACATTCGATTTTTTTCCCTCTTAGCATTATTTTTTTTGTCTATTTTTATCTTAATCTGTGTTTTTATCTAAATCTATATATTTATATTTTATCTGAATCTATATTTTATGTTTTTATATTTCATCAATGTCTATATTTTTATTTGTTTCTATATTTCATCTTTGTGTGTAATTAATTATTGTAAGTGTATATTGTAACAAATGAATGGCTTATGCCGTATATTTTGTAAATAAATAAATAATTTAACTTCAAATTACGACGTAAATATATAAAGTACAAAAGGTAGCATTACAATCTACGCCATTAAAACACATTAACGACACAATCTTCAGAAATGGCTATAAAAACGATCGTAAATTTCGCAATAACAAACTTATCATAGAGAAATTACAAACAAATCTACTTTGTAATAATATTAATGTAAGGTAGGTCTGTTTGACACAAGTAGAATATCTTAATATAATATAATGATTCTACAGTGTTTGTGTTAAAACAGTTAAAATCCATTTTAAAATTAATGAACAAATACACCAAAGTTCGATGACAATGACCGAACGTTTTTGTCGAGGCGACTCGACATTATCAAGGTCTAAAATGTATTTGCCTAACATATAGCGCAAAAAAATAATGTTGCAAATTTGTAGCTTTTATTTTTGGTCCACTGGCTTGAATTTTTTTTTCAGTTAGGTCAGCATATGGATCAGATAGCCTGTTTATTTAGCGTTAATTTCTTTGTTTTAAAACCTCCCTTAATTTTCTTATAATATTATTTTTACCACTTCGAATTTAAGGTTGGAATTCTGGCAAATTTCCGTCGTTAGATCTAATCTTAACATTTTTTGCGAGTTTTGGGAATATGGTAGAAATATATCAGCAGGGGGTCACCGAAATCATTTAAATTTCGAATGTGGTCTACGAGTAAAAAATGTTTGGGAACCTCTGGTATAGACTATACTTGAGGGCGACACATACCTCAAGTCCTGAGTCTCCCTCATCTCAGGTATGCATCTTTTTGTGTTGTGTAGATAAATGCTGTGAATAAATAAATAAACAAGGAGACTCAATTCCATATAAGCTAGAGATGATAAATATCATTAGAAACTAGCGGACCTGACAGACGTTGTCCTGCACGAACATTGGCATGCCTGTTAATAACTGGTTTAACAAACATAAAAAATACTACACGCTATCAAGGCATATCCCACAGCGACAGGTGTGCGGGTGTGGATTACCTTATAAAAGGAAGCACGACACATGCGTGTGTACCCACATATCAGTCTTGTTAACTTAATAATTTCATAAAATATTAAAAAAAAATACCGCAGACAGCGCGAGCGTTGAGAAAAACATCAAGTTTTAATGGCATAACCAACATTGCATAATATTATGATACATCGAAAGCAATGTTGCCAGTATTCAAAATGCATATTCCGAAAATATTTAAAACCGTTGATATTTTTATTATTATTTTATTATATCAATGTATAAAATTCCTTTTTGTGAATCTAAACTAAACCATTCAGGGACTCACATAAGTACACGTAAAAAGTTTCATCAAAATTGGTTCAGCCGTGACATACACACGCACAGAAGAATTATATACCTACACAAAGATTTCAAAAATATTCAATGAGCAGTTCGATGAAACTACTAAAGAACTTACCCCGGTTAGAAATTTAGCGGATATTAAGAAATGCAAAGTAATGTACATACAAAGTTGTATTTCTACGCAATGAAACGCATTACGAAAAAAACAAATACGGAACTATATAAATGCATCCATGTATGAAGAACTTGCACAATCAATGAATCACAAACGCACAAGTTAAAATTTCACTGAGATGGTATCCACTTGTGTGTGATATGTACACACTTGGTTAAAATAAAAGTTAAAAATCTAATATTATGGTAAAATTACCCACACAAAAATAAAAGAAGCAGAATCAGGAGACAAGAACAGAAAATAAGTATATAGGTATGTTTCCCTCCATCAAAATATCATTCATGTGGTCACGCCATCCCTTTCTGGGGCGGCCCCCGCTATAACTAATATATAATTTCAATTTCATAAAAAATTCATTCATAAATCGTTCAACAACCAATTACAACAAATTAAATAATTCGCAAAACCCTGGACATTTTTCATGATAACTTTGGCAAATTTCGGTCCCGGGTGGGGCTGTTGTTGGTATGATATATTGGGGCGAAATTGAAAATCTTCGAGGTTATTCCTATCCCTCTATTCCCTCTCCCTTCCTGTTCTATAGAGGTTTGTACGCCAAAGTATTTTTTGTTGTTGTTTATATTTTGTATTGTATAGATCACTCGTATAATCTAGCCATTATTTTGATTGTATAAAAGCATTAGGAAACTTAACTGGTTTGTTATATATATTGTTTTTTTTTGTTTTCCCACAAGCTGTATATAACTGTCTGATCCTAGAATTAAATTAAATAAAAAAAATAATATTCGACATTACATACACGTACACACATAATAATATTCTAGATTAGTTTTCATGTGGCAACCCTGCGTCTCGACGATATAATGAACGGAATCAAGCTTCCTGAAGAAGCAAGTGTGCCATGAACCAAGTTAAACAGCAACAAGTTGCCACACGCACAATATGGTAAAACCAACGGCCATACATAAACACAACCTTCCTTCCAACGAGTGAATGGACCGTGTCGTAACACGTAACACACTCGCTACTTACAACAGTGCATGAGTGTGTATGACTCACAGATACAATCTCAACTTATCAGATATGGAGGTAGGTTTATTTTAGTTTATTTGCATTGCCAAAATACACAAAAACATGTTTTGAATTAGATTAGTTGGACTAAAATAAATGTTAATTTTTCGCTAAAAATATTGATATTGTTTTATTGTTTAGTTGGCCTTCGTGGCTCAGTTGGTCAGGTATCTGACTGCTGATCCAAACGTCTCCAGAATGTGGCAACTTGTTATTGGGCGCGTGTTAAATAATTATTTGACAAAGTACCTACTTGTTAGTTGCTTGAGAAGCAAAATAAAATAAAATGAAATAAAATAAAATAAAATAAAATAAAATAAAATAAAATAAAATAAAATAAAATAAAAAATATAAAATAAAATAAAATAAAATAAAATAAAATAAAATAAAATAAAATAAAATTAAATAAAATAAAATAAAATAAACTAAAATAAAATAAAATAAAATAAAATAAAATAAAATAAAATAAAATAAAATAAAATAAAATAAAATAAAATAAAATAAAATAAAATAAATAAATTATATTGCTGAAAAATATTGTTTTGGTTAGTATTTTTATTGAACTGGAGGCAAGTCGGTTCTATCAGCAAATCTCTCCCTCTATCAAAACCCTCTTGATTACCCATATCATGGATACATACATACATACCATCACGCCATGTCCCTTGCGGGGTAGGCAGAGAGAACCGAACGCCACATTTTTCTATCCTGGCACGCATCCCTCGCCTCGTCCACATTCATGCATCGTCTCATACATGTTCGTCCATTGCTCACACTTCTAACATTTCCGTCTTTCAAAATTGCCATCCCTTTCTTGGGCGTCCCCGACCTCTCATTCCATTCCTTTCCGCTCTGTATATTTTCTTCGTCAGGCGCTCCTCATTAATTCTCCCCATGTGACCAAACCATCTCAATGTGTTCACTTTCATTCTAGTAATGACATCTTTCTTAATCTTACATTCTTTCCTTATATCTTCGTTTCTTACCCGGTCATACATTGTTATATTACAAATCCTTCTTAACGATCTCATTTCAACTGCATTTATTCTACTTTCATGCGTCTTCTGCCATGTCCAGGTTTCACTTGCATACGTCAGGGTTGGCACTACGATGGCGTTATGAATGGCAACTTTGGCATCCTTTGATATGTTGCGATCATTCATAATTGGTCTCAGTGCTCCATTCACTCTGTTTCCTGCTATAACTCTTCTTTCGATCTCTTTATCGAGTCGTCCGTTCCGTTGAAATATGCTTCCCAAGTATACATATTCGTCGACTTGCTCAAGCCATTCGTTCTCTACTCTTACTTTACACGCTGTTCTGCTTTCACTCATTTCAAAGACCATTGTCTTTGATTTGCTGGCATTCATCCTAAGTCCATACTCTATACAGCCTTCATATACCATACTTACAAGATACTGGAACTCTTCCATACTTTCTGCTAAAAGAACTTTATCGTCTGCATACATCAAATCTCGCACCATTACAGTACTCAATTTCAGACCCTTGCTTTCATCCTTAAGGGCTCATCCTTAAGGGCTATATCATGGATAAAATTATCATATGAAGTTCTATAAAAACATAAGATATTATAGATATAATAATTATATCCATTATATGGGTAATCGGGAGGGTTTTGATTTCGCCGATTGACCAGACTTGCCACCCTGAAGAATTTGCTACTTCCACCATGTGGGACAAACATCAAAATATTATCAAAATATAAAAAAGTAAAAGTATTATCAAAATACACCGCTTTAGGTAACGAAATTAAAAGCCTTTGGCATTCTCGTAAAATAATAATATTACCGTTCATTACTTCAGCCATTGGGCTGCGTTCACAATGAACGCCGAGTGCACATAATGACGCTCTAAGCCGTTCATAATGACCGGAAACATACGCTCGAAAGACATTCTGTGGCGTTCAGATTGAACGTCGAGTGTACGCACCATACGCTTGGTAAAATTGTCGGGTGAAAAACGCTCTGACAGTTATAGTATCTCTTGAATTCTATTTTATCTGTGGAATGATGACTTCTGTTTGTTTCTGTGGTATCTATTATGTCAGTTGACATTATTTATGATGACAATATGCATTCACAAAGAATATTATGCAACATATATAACAATCACAATTCTGAATCAGAAATACAAAATTGTTAAATAATATCAAAATATGAAATAAAATAAGCTGTCATCGGGAATACACAAACTATGAAAGTTTCAGAGCTCTAAATGGTCATAAAGTGAATTAAAAATCGATTGCGAAATTCCAGTACCTACAGACAGACAAATGAAGTTAAAGAAAAGGGTTTAAAAACAAATAAAACATAATTTTCGGCAAATAGCTTAAGCACATGGGCTGCGCTCAACGCATATGGTTAATTTGCCGGAAACTATATCAAAAGGAGTACGCGATAAAGATTTTAAAAGACAAAATTACATATAATATTGTAGTTTGGTTACATTGCTCAAGGCAGTTGATTGGGACTACAGGAAGGATGCTAACCAAGGCACTTAAAACTATATACGGACTACACTGGCGAACACAACTACACAAACTGTATATGAAATAGTATCAGAACCCACAATACAACATATTATAAACTATGAAAAAATAATGTAGGTACATTTATAAAATCAAACATGACTTACTTAAACACAACACACTCCTGGAAACTGTTAGTGACATACATAACTACGACACTAGACAAAGAAACAACCTAAGAAACATTAGCAATAGAACAGACAGACTAAACAAAGGACTATTATCCACCAGCCACCATTAATTTGTACAATCAACTACCAGATGACATTAAGCACTGCCAAAAACTCCATTTTTTTTCAAAAAAAAGTTAAAACAACACATACTGCATGATAGTGCTTACAAATAGATTTTCCTGTATTCCCGGCTAACTGTTTTGGGCTCCACTATGGTTGAATTTTCAATTTAATGCTATTGTTCACCACATTGTATAACATGTAATAATCTAGTAACAAAATGTCAATATAAACGAAGATGTATGTCAACACTCAACGAAACGAAAATGTGTTGAATTTTTAAATAAATAAATAATAGTAATAGCAAATAGTAAAATTACATTAATACATGAGAAAAGTCCCTACTGGGGTAGACAAGAAGACATACAACACAACAATGTATGATTGAATAAAATATGTACCATGTAGATGTCAATAGCAGAACGGTAAAACGCCGATTACACTGAAAAAATAAGTTACTATAGTGACTACAAAAGTATTTGTACTACTAAATATTTTGTGTGTTTAACCAAACAATACATTCATAAACAGATAAACTTTTATTACTAATAACAAAGGTTTGGCTAAAAACGCAGGTCGGTGGTCACAATTATTTTTTTCAGTGTAGGGATTACAATCCGCATCAAAACTTCAATCCCGCACGCCTCCGGGATTGAGGTCACCAATCTGGAGGTAAGTATCACAAATCAAAATGCTTTTTTCAGTTGCAAAGAAAATGTAATAGGTACAATACACTAGAAACAACCGAAATAAATGTAGAATATATTAATGAGAATACGGCTACACCACGCGGGATCCAGTATCAGACAAAGCATCAAAGATAATCTTCATCTTCGCCGATAAGACCGACGAGTTTTTTCTCAACCGCAGATCACTGAAGAATGACGATGCTGCATGCTCTTATAAACTCTCGGACGTGAAGTGAAAAGACGATATTAGTTACAGACTGTTGGCTACGCATGTGAAACAAAGACACATACCAACACGTTGTTACCTCAATATTGACAAAGCGAGGAAAAAGTGATTGCGCAATACATGTGTCTGTACTTGCTTACCTAGGAGGAAAGAGATTACATCATGTTGTATAAGAAGCTGAAACATCCGAGGAAAATACTTGCATAATTTGCGTACCTAATACAAAACATAAGGATAAATAAACGTGATCCTTTAAGAAAAAGTGTTAACGTATTGCATGTGTTTACTTGCTTACTTAGGGGGGAAAAGATTACTTCACGTTGAGTAAGAAGCTGATATATGCGAGAAAATACTTGCAAAATTTGCGGACCTAGTACAAAACATAAGGATAAATAAACAATTATTGAATATGGTAGTCACCTCTGGAGTGGCGCCCCCCAATACCTACTGAATACCCTCGACGCTGTCCAAAGGCGTGCTATACGTCTGATTGATGATCCATCACTGACTGATGGATTGCAATCACTAGAACACAGACGCAGAGTCGGTATTTTAAGTTTATTCTATAGATACTACCACGGGAATTGCTCAGAAGAACTTGCATCTTTGGTCCCTCCTCCACCCACTCGCAACAGAGTCACTCCCATTACTCAATCGCAGCACCCATACACAGTGGACCTTCAACATATACGAACAAGTCGCTTCTCGAACTCTTTTATCAATACAGCAGCCCGACTGTGGAACGATCTTCCGAATTCTGTGTTTCCACCTTCGTACAACCCGGGTCTTTTTAAAATTCGAATTAATAAACTCTTTTCTAGATTGCAAATCCCTCCCAACGCTACGTAGTGCGCTTCTTCGGAAGAGTAAAATGGACCCAAATCCTAATAGCTAGTGTCCCCTACGTGGACATGTTTCATGATCCTTTAAGAAAAAGTCTTAACGTAATGCATGTGTTAACTTGCTTACTTAGGGGGGAAAAGATTACTTCACGTTGAGTAAGAAGCTGATATATGCGAGAAAAATACTTGCGCACCTGGTACAAATCATATAAGTAAGTGAACATGATACTTGCTTACCTAGGAGGTAAAAGATTATAATATCATGTTGAGTATGAAGCTGATATATGCGAGAAAAATACTTGCGCACCTAGTACAAAACCTTGCGCATCTAGTACAAAACATATAATTAAGAAAACATGATACTTGCTTACCTAGGAGTTAAGAGATTATAATATCATGTGTCAAGTATGAAGCTGATACTTGCGAGAAAAATACATACATATTTTCGTTATTTATGCAGATATTTTAATGAGGTTCATCAGCACGCATTCTGAATTCTACCTTTTTGAGTGAGGTGGAGACGGATGCACGCAGGTGTCATGCTTCCTTTTGTTAGGTCATGCACATCCGCACAGCTGCCGCTGGTTACCCCACAGGGTATGATGCTGTGATGGTACGTCGGTATGATATTTTCTTTCTCGATAATAACATACATAAAGTAGAAATTTAATCGATATAGCGGTACATAGTAGGTTGATAAACAATACTTTAACTTGAAGTAGAGTAAAATCTAGAATCAACTAAGACAATACTAGAAGAATCAAGCTAAAGGTGGGTCCTCGCTTGTGTGATCGACACTGCGATTATGTTAAATGTAAAATTCCAATATGAGGCAGTTATATAATGCAGAATGGGGCACAAAAAATTGTGTATTTTGTATATGGCAGTGATATAATGAATAATGGATACAAACATATGTGCATTATGTATATATGAGGCAGTTATATAATGAAGAATGGTGCACAAAAATTGTGTATTTTGTATATGGCAGTGATATAATAAATAATGGATACAAACATATGTGCATTATGTATATATGAGGCAGTTATATAATGAAGAATGGAACACAAAAAATTGTGTACTTTGTATATGGCAGTGATATAATGAATAATGGATACAAACATATGTGCATTATGTATATATGATGCAGTTATATAATGCAGAATGGGGCACAAAAAATTGTGTATTTTGTATATGGCAGTGATATAATGAATAATGGATACAAACATATGTGCATTATGTATATATGATGCAGTTATATAATGCAGAATGGGGCACAAAAAATTGTGTATTTTGTATATGGCAGTGATATAATGAATAATGGATACAAACATATGTGCATTATGTATATATGAGGCAGTTATATAATGAAGAATGGAACACAAAAAATTGTGTACTTTGTATATGGCAGTGATATAATGAATAATGGATACAAACATATGTGCATTATGTATATATGAGGCAGTTATATAATGAAGAATGGAACACAAAAAATTGTGTAATTTGTATATGGCAGTGATATAATGAATAATGGATACAAACATATGTGCATTATGTATATATGATGCAGTTATATAATGCAGAATGGGGCACAAAAAATTGTGTATTTTGTAAATGGCAGTGATATAATGAATAATGGATACAAACATATGTGCATTATGTATATATGATGCAGTTATATAATGCAGAATGGGGCACAAAAAATTGTGTATTTTGTATATGGCAGTGATATAATGAATAATGGATACAAACATATGTGCATTATGTATATATGAGGCAGTTATATAATGAAGAATGGAACACAAAAAATTGTGTACTTTGTATATGGCAGTGATATAATGAATAATGGATACAAACATATGTGCATTATGTATATATGAGGCAGTTATATAATGAAGAATGGAACACAAAAAATTGTGTACTTTGTATATGGCAGTGATATAATGAATAATGGATACAAACATATGTGCATTATGTATATATGAGGCAGTTATATAATGAAGAATGGAACACAAAAAATGGTGTACTTTGTATATGGCAGTGATATAATGAATAATGGATACAAAATATGTGCATTATGTATATATGATGCAGTTATATAATGAAGAATGGAACACAAAAAATTGTGTACTTTGTATATGACAGTGAAATAATGAAGAATAATGGCCACAAAAAATAAAAATATTCTATTCGTTTTGAAAAAGAATAATTTGTCCTTAAGAGGGTGACTGCTGCCAACGTACCTATTTTTTCAATTTGATATACCATCATTATTACTAAACGAATCATTTTGAAAAAAATAACCTAGTTAGTTTGGATATTAATAAAGAGAAATATACCTAAACTTTTTGATTATGTTCTGTATATATTCTTGTAGAAAAATAATAAGCATACCCCGATTTTAGACATTTATCTTAAATTTCTAAAAAAATATAAGGCATAGAACAATATTTTTTTTATAAATTAAAGAAGAACTAAATACCTGGAAAAATATGATATGACGTTGCATTAACGCATCAGGTTAAGTAAATAAACCAAAAAAACTTTTATTACGCAATGGCGCTGAATGGAAAATAAATGTTTTTTAGGTTTATTTACTAAACCTGAAGCACTAATGCAACGTCACATCATATTTTTCTAGATATTTTTGTATTCTTTAATTTAAAAAAATATATTACTCTACTGCCATTATTTTTCTACAAGAATTTATACAGAACATTATCAAAGAGTTAAGGGATATTTTTGTTTATTAATATCCAAACTATCTAAATTATTTTTTTCAAAACGATTTGATAAGAAATAATGATGGTATATCAAATTGAAAAATAGGTACGTTGGCAACAGTCCCCCCCTTAAAACATAAACGTGTGCATCCTCAAGCATTCTACTAAGCAAACAAACTATAAGTACCTATATAGGTGAACGAGATTGTTTTTATTTCATAAAATATATCTTCATAGCAACCGCTATAATATAAACGAAACTCATAATATTTCTGATCTGACGCGTGCGTTGATCGCACACACAAAGCTCGGGATATTTTTGTTTATTAATATCCAAACTATCTAAATTATTTTTTTCAAAACGATTTGATAAGAAATAATGATGGTATATCAAATTGAAAAATACGTACGTTGGCAACAGTCCCCCCCTTAAAACATAAACGTGTGCATCCTCAAGCATTCTTTTTTTTTTTTTTTCTCTTAAGGCTTTTCACCCATAAAAGGATGTTGCAGCCGTTATTAATCAGAAACATTAGTTAACAAAGATTAAGTCAATAAAAGAAAAAGAATTAAATAATAGTCAGATTTTTTATAATCGATTTAAATATTAAACCATGAACTTGAGGAGAGTTCAGCCCAAGAAGGTAAACTGTGGAAACAGGGTATTGGACATTCTCAAACCTAAAATAAATGTCTAGCGCATCCCTGATTGGACAACCAAACAGAACGTGATCCGGAGTTTCCTCATCCCATCCACATTCGCAGAACGGGGACTCCACCAATCCGAGACGGAACAGATGGCTATCCAATCGCATATGACCAAAGCGCAGTCTAGAAATATAAACAATGTGATGCCTAGATAACCTCTTTCGGTGGAACCAAGGACGCGAGGGGATGGAACTCTGCACTTTTTTATAATGGTAACCTTTGGGGCTATTTTGCCATTGCTAACACCAGTCTTTCACCCTGTCACGTTCTAAAACACTCAGCAGATCACACTCAGGAACAACGAAATTGTTCGGAAGATTACCCTGGAGGGCGGCCTGTTTGGCCAATGCATCCGCTCTCTCATTACCATAAATGCCGCTATGTGCCGGGATCCATGCGATTACCACGTCTTTATTTTCTTCTTGTAATTCGTATAGCAATAGACGAATGTCAATTATAAGTTGATTGCGCGAAAAAATGGAATAAGGGGAGGACAAACATTTTACTAAGGAAAGTGAGTCAGAAAAGATGATAATATTTTGTTTTGACAGCGATACGCATTCGCGTAAGACCTCCTTTAATGCAAAGCATTCAGCGGTATACACTGAAGCCTCAGATGGTAATTTGAACCCGGCCTCTATGTTCAATTTAGGGATTGCAAAAGCAGATCCAACGAATTCGCCAGTAGTTAATTTAGATCCATCCGTGTATATTCTTAGATAAGTCGGCCATTTTTCATTTACACAAGAAATAAACTTTTGATTAAAATCATTAAAGCAATGTTTGGGTTTCTTGGTTAAACCAATATTTTGTATGACATTAGGAATCGTTTGTAAGACTTTAAGAGGCAAATTGAAAACTGAAGAGGGAAAGGGATATTTTGATCCTTTGTATGTGTCATTAATAGAAGAATAAGCTGTACACAGCAGAGGGATGTATTTTTTGAGCCAATATCTGTTGGACTGGTAGGACTGATTCAGTTTAACGATATTATCGAAAAGTGGATGTTCAGAATAACTAATGCGTTTGAGAATGAACCTTTCTGCCAGGTAGAGTCGCCTTATAACCAGCGGCATCTCCGAACATTCCACTTGAAGAGCGTTTATAGGCGTAGACTGCATAGCACCCATTATAAGTCTAAGACACCTAGACTGAACTCTCTCAAGCCTAGTTTCTAGATGGATTGGAAGAGAATTTAACAAAAAACATGCATAGTCGAGGTGGGAACGAATCAACGCATTGTACATGTTTCTCATAGTGGAAGGGTGAGATCCCCATGAAACTCCAGCCACTGCTCGTAGGATGTTTGTATTACGTTCGCATTTAGCTGTTATTTTATCAACAAAAGAGTTCCATGCCAACTTCCTATCGAAAACAACTCCCAAAAATTTGGTTTCGTCAACCTGAGGAATGTCAATATCGTTAAGACGTATTAAAACTTCAGGGTTTCTATGCTTTCTGGAGAAAACCATAATCTTTGATTTTACAGGAGATAATTGGAGAGAGTGAGAAAGCAACCAGGTATTTAATCTAGAAAGGGAGTCGGACAGAATGTTTACAGCTCGATCAATGTTCCTATGAACAGTGTACAAGGCTATATCGTCTGCATACTGTAATATTTTGCAATCGCTAGGGATAGCAGACCGTATGTTATATAAGTACGCATTGAATAGAAGGGGAGACAAAACAGAACCCTGCGGAAGACCCCTCCACACAGATCTAACAATTACCCCATCGTCACTCTCAATAACTATTCTCCTTTCAATGAACATGTTGAATATCAATCTAGCTAAAGGGTCAGGAATGTTCAACTGAATCAGCTTAATGTAGAGTGTATGAAGACATACGTTGTCGTAGGCTGCGTCAATGTCTAAAAAAGCGGCCACGAGGAACTCTTTGTTAGAAAAAGCCAGCTGTATGTCCGTAACAAGAGTACATAGACTATCCATACATCCGAGTGACCTTCTAAACCCGAACTGGCTACTTGATAAATGACGACTGTTTTCCAGGAACCATTCTATTCGTATCTTAATAAGGTGTTCAAGCAATTTTAATATACAAGAAGACAAGGCAATAGGACGGTATGATGACCCCAGGGTCAGATCCCTACCCGGTTTCGGAATTGGGATCACCAACTGGTGTTTCCATTCCACAGGGACAGAGCTTTTGTGC
Source organism: Molanna angustata (assembly GCA_963576475.1). NCBI lineage: Eukaryota > Metazoa > Arthropoda > Insecta > Trichoptera > Molannidae > Molanna > Molanna angustata. The sequence goes on along the minus strand of OY754986.1, from coordinate 9,362,855 downwards.
AAAATTTGGTTGAAAATGTCTAAAAGGAAAAGAAGAAATGGATCCGGAAGTTTCCTCAGCACCGAGTAAGGGATCTTATCCAGACCTGGGGACGAGTTTTTGGTCTTTATTAACGATATTTTCAGTTCATCTAAGGAAAACGGCCAGACTAAACATGAGCCGGTGTTAACTGTTGCAGATTGTCCGTGCAATGTAATTTGAGTTATATTGGGAACATATGAGGGAGCTAAAGACTTAACAAAGTTGGGGAGCCATAATTTGGTATACTGCAATCTACGAGGAGGAACCATCGAGCCCCTAAAGCGTTTAATCATGTCCCAAACATATGACGGTGGGGAGTTGGGAGACAGTGACGAACAAAATCCAGACCAACCATTACGCTTTTTCTGTCTAAGTGCCTTTTTTGTTTTTGCTTGAAGGGCCTTAGCAGACAAAAAATTTTCCATAGACATGTCGTTTTTATATTTGAGCATGGCTTTTTTACGCTCCTCAACCAGTATATCGCACTCCTCATCCCACCATGGAGTATATCTCCTAGGCCTTCTACCACCCTTCTTTTTCGGTATGGATTCATCTGTTGCATCTTTTAGAATTTGGAAGAAGTTATTGTAGTTATTTTGGACGGTTGTATTACTATCGAATGGATTCTCTCTTTCATTAACTCTGCTCTCAATTATCTTCCTGAATCTAAACCAGTCCGCCTTACGAATGTTATAAAGGTTTCTCTGGTTTTGAGGTAAATATAGGCTAGAGGAACAATTGTACGTGAAAATAATGGGAAAGTGGTCGCTTGAGAAAGCATCGTGTGTTATCGTCCAATTTACAGAGCTGGCCAAATCTCCTGTACACAAGGACAGGTCCAGAGCGCTTCGGTTCTGACCCGTTGGAGTCAGCCTCGTTGCTGATCCATCATTTAGGATGCACAAATTATGTTCATCGATGAATGTCAAAATATGATTTCCTGACCTGTCTGATCTAGAGCAACCCCAAGATGGACTATGAGCATTAAAATCCCCTAGAATAAAATACGATGCAGGGAGGAGTGGCACTACGGAGTTCCAAAAACTGTTGTCAAAACCAGTGCCCGGAGGTACATACGCTGATATGAATCCTATATTATTAATTATTACAGCCGCCACTTCCAGAAATGGATTAAAAGGCAGATCAATTTGGGTAAAAGAAAGCGCCGAGTCGACCAACAAAGCCACGCCACCGCCTCTCCCCTCCTGTCTGTCGCCTCTTACACAAAAGTATCCTGGTATATTATAAGAATAGTGTGGTCTAATCCACGTTTCGGCAATAGCAGCGATGTTGATTTTATAGTGGTTTAAAAGATAAACAATATCAGCTCTATTACTCACAGCACTTCGAGCATTCCACTGTAGGACTGAAATATTTTTGTTAGTATTAGTATCTGTAATTACTGTGAATTTTTCTATTTGCGATGTCTTCACTTAAAATAATTAAGCTATGAGTAATAGCAAGAAAAAAAAATGACACCATATTAGAGATACCTAGTCTAATTATGAGATTCAGGTGAAGCAGGAGGAGCTAGAAGAGAAGACATTTGTGTAAAGATAGATTCATCATTAATATTTGATAATAAATAGGTAAAAATCTGGAACATCAGTTTAATGTTATTAGGATTAAGTGGCGATTCAGAAATCGAAGAATCATTAGAAGAAGAGGATGGAGAAGAAGCATTGATATTAAATTCTGGGGGCACACCACATCCATTCTTGGGATTCAGTGGTTGTCCATTTGAGTAGGACAATAAGGAGTTGATTGTTTTGTGATCTATGATTTTCTTAATTTGCTTTTTATTAGGAGATGATGCTGAAGTCACCTCACTGAACGATTTTTTGGGGGCTCCAACTTTTTTAGAAGCTTGAACAAAGGATACGCCCTCTGTAGCCATAACACGTCTAATATCCCTTTGTCTATGCAACTCAGGGCAAATATTGCTTGTAGATATATGGTCACCTTTACAGTTTACACATATGCTTTTAGTTTCTGTTTTTAAGCAGTCTTTAGATTCGTGGTTTTCACCGCATTTAGCACATCTTGATGAATTGGTACATCTAGTGTGGGTATGTCCGTATCTTTGGCATTTATGGCAAATGTATGAAGGCGGAATATACAAATCAACATTTATAGAATTATAAAATAAGTATATGTAATCAGGGAGTTTTTGCCCCTCAAATGTGACAAGAATTGTGGATGAAGGAATCCACTCCATTTTTCCGTTGATATTAGTCCTTCTATTCAAACGTCTTAGTCTAGCAACTTTCCCGCAACCAAGGGGTACTTGAATATTGTTCATAATGTCGTCATCTGTTAGATCCGTTGGTATGCGTCTAATCAATCCACTCTTGTACAGTTTGTAATTGGGAATATAAGATTTCAAACCCTTAGATGAAAGCATATTCGATTTTATAAAGTTATTTGCATATTTAGCAGTTGCAAATGTAACTATGGTGCGGCGACCTCCATCCGCCCTCACTCCTCCAGGGACAATCCCCTCCATACCTGATCTAGATAGTAAACCACCCAAAACCATGGGATGAATGGGTTTACCCTTTTCCGTGTTCTCCACAACGACCATGAAAGGCGGAAGAGCCAAAGGCGAGTACTGGCTCTCACCAACTGAAGCCGAAGATATGCATGCGCTCTCATTGACAGCAACTGAAGGTGGACAGTCGCCTTCTTTGACAAATTGATTTGTGTATTCATTTGACCGAATTGTCATTTGTGAAGAAGACTCTGGTTCCATATCCAGTCTTTTCTTTTTGGCATTAGGGCCACCCTTATCGGGTGGGTCATTCATTGTCGCCAATCAACCAAACACGTTGATTGCAATGTATACGGTAAAAAAAAATGCTGAGCGAATTTAAAATGTTTACTTTCAAAAATGTCACCACTTATCACTTGATATTTATATATATTTCGAAAACAAATTCTTCATTAAACACGATTTTTATTCTGTTTGATAGTTATTTGTTTATTAACGACTGTTTTAGATCAAATGTGACGAGAGAAAAATAAGATAACTCACAATAAGTATCTGTCAAACACACAAAGTGCAATCCCAATAGTGAATTCAGCTTCCACACAAAAATAACGCACAACAAAGATTGTTTTGTACAAAAACTGAAAGTTAATCACTATACCATCACAAATATAGATTGTTATTCACTACAAAAAACCAATTTTTATATTTTATATTGCAGTCAAAATCAAAACACAACTGACATCTCCTCAAGCATTCTACTAAGCAAACAAACTATTAAGTACCTATATAGGTGAACGAGATTGTTTTTATTTCATAAAATATATCTTCATAGCAACCGCTATAATATAAACGAAACTCATAATATTTCTGATCTGACGCGTGCGTTGATCGCACACACAAAGCTCTACCTTAATATAATATGATAGAGCGTATTTAACAGACATCCTAGTTTCATTCACAGCCTGTTCAGCCACCGTCAGAGGTCAACGACTTGAACTTCCGTATCCCATTTTTGTACCTGGTGCCTTCAAACCACCAGACCTTACCGAGTCTACTTGGAAGAATAACAAGACAGGAAGGGTCATCAGCTCTGATGACTTCGATATGGTCGGAAACGAAACGGGGCGAATAAATCTTATTTATTTATACATCTTTCTGTACATAATATAAACAAATATATTGTACACTGGCGGGCTTATTGCCATTAGGCAATTTCTTCCAACCAACCAGATTACAAAGTATGACAAAATTGTGTATGTACAAACAACAAAAGAATAAGAGTAAAAGAAAACAAAGAAAATATATATATATATATATAACACTAAGATACTATTAAAACAAAAAAAATCATAGCAAAAAAAGGATAGGGTAAGGACGAAAGGAAATCGTTATGAGTTGTTCAGGGATAAATATTCCTTCTTTAGTTTTTTCTTGAAAATACAAGTTGTTTAGACGACGCAATATCCGGACTAAGGCTATTCCATAATCTTGCTGATTGTACTTCGAACGAAGAGCTGAAAAATTATGTATTAAGAATGGGGATGGATAGTGTTGTACGTTCAGCAGATCGGAGTGGAAGTCCATGATTAGATAAATAAGTGAATTTGCTTTTGAGGTACTGTGGCAGGTTAGGAAGTCTTGAAGAGTATGTCCATTAATTCGTGTATTTTGAAACAAATCATAAAGCTCTTCAACAAGCAGCTCTCGTAATACTAACAATAATTAAAAAATCATACCAAGAGCCACGATCCTTAAACATTAGATGACAATGCTACCGCATAGATGTCTCGACTAAACCGCGCCAGAATTATTAGTTCATTTTTAAGTTGTTTGTATCAATTTACGGTTCAGGAGAAACATCTATGCGAAAGCATTGTAACCTCATGTATGAGGATCGTGGCTTTCATAGATTATAGACCAATTTCTCTATTATTTATTTGTATTTTAATTGATAAAATTTAAAAAAATAATATTATTCTTCTTCTTCTTCGTGTTTTAGGTCATTTGACTTGTTTAGGGTGGATTACCTTGGGAAGATGTCCAACTGTCCTAAAATTAAGAACCTTATTCAGCGCCCTTGGTATGATCTTGAATCATTAAATGACGCTATACAAATGACTTATTATTATTATTATTGATAATTAAGAACCTTTCACGGGTTAAAGGAGGAGTAGCGTCTAGTCCCAGCTCTTCTTTTCTGCATTCTTAGGTTAGGTTTAAGTTTGTTTATAATAATAATAGCGACTCGCGTGAGCGAGTTGCTTTATAAATTATTGTAAATTAAATTTACATTTTTTATTTAATTTTTCGCATTTAATATAAAATTTCACAGCTCATTTGACTCCATACTACGAGATCTCAACCAATCAGAGAACCAACCGGAAACAGAATGCGGAATGTAGACGCTAGTCAAAAGAGGCACTCACGTCATTCAAAATTGCTACAGTCTTGTTATCAGGTGACAACAGCCAAATAAACGAAACTCTCCTTTAATACAATGAGAGCCGACCCCAAATTAATTCATTCAATTAATTTGAAACTTTTGGGCCCTTATTTAAAATACGAGTTTAATCCAACGCTAAGTCAGTTTCGGTCATAAAAAAACACTGGGTAAGTATCAGCATTAAACACAATTTGCAAATAGTAAGTAAAACCATTGGGGCCTTACTTACTATTTAAAATACGAGTTTAATCCAATGCAATGTCAGCTTCGTCCATACAAAAAACTGGGTAAGTATCAGCATTAAACACAATTTGCAAATAGTAAGTAAAACCATTGGGGCCTTACTTACTATTTAAAATACGAGTTTAATCCAATGCAATGTCAGCTTCGTCCATACAAAAAACTGTGTAAGTATCAGCATTAAACACAATTTGCAAATAGTAAGTAAAACCATTGGGGCCTTACTTACTATTTAAAATACGAGTTTAATCCAATGCAATGTCAGTTTCGTCCATACACGATACTGGGTAAGTATCAGCTTAAATACAATTTGCAAATAGTAAGTAAGACCATTGATGTTTATCGTCTCACAGATCCATCACTGAAAATATAATTGAACCGAATTTACTCTAGACATGGGATTTGTTCTTGATATTTTGATTGTGTTTAGCGCCCCAGATTTTTCTATGCGCCTGACGCAACAGCTAGATTTGATTCAAAGGTAGATTGGGGCCTGACAATTTGATAGTAGAAAAGAGTACCATTGTACCTTCTATTCAATACGTGATACTATCAATTATGTATGTCCTTGATAACTCTTTAGCACTAAAGGAATATTAGAGGTTATCAAAACCAAAACTGTTATCAAGTTATCACCAAGTTATTAACAAATATGCCATTGAACTGTAAATTGTTGGGCAAATAATAATGAAGTTGACGTTTCCGTAAACATTTATTATGACATACATACGTAATTTTGTCATTAGCGTCTAGTCCCAGCATTTATTTTCTGCATTCTTAGGTTAGGTTTAAGTTGGTTTATAATAATAACAGCGAATCGCGTGAGCGAGTTTTTTTTTAAATGAATACGTCCTTGTTAAACAAGTACATATACATCTTCCTAGGTTCCCTAAAATAAGCATAAATGCTTGTGCTATAGGTGAACGAAATCGGTCCAGGCAGGATTCGAACTCGCGACCACTGGATTACTTACCCAATGTGCTAACCGCTCTGCCATCGACCCATCTTTTATATATTGAATTATAAATTATTATAAATAAAATTTATATATTTTTTAATTTTTGCATTTAATATAAAATTTCAGAGCTCATCTCAACCAATCAGAGAGCCAACCGGAAACTTTGACTTACTAAACCGGAAACAGATGAATTCGGATTGTAGACGCTAGTATTTTGTCTCTATACTACTGTTTTTATTTATTTAAGATTTTTTGTGAGACACCGGCTAAGAATAGTGCTTCCATTAATTTCTATTGTCATTGTTTTCGGGTGTCCCCCGTAAGAGCCAGGCAATCGAAAATACAACAGGGGGGCAAGTCTGGTCAAACGGTGAAATTAAAACCCTCATAATTACCAATATCATGGATATAATTATCATATGTTAAAATATATAGAACTCCAAAATATGATAATTGTATCACGAGGGATTTGATTTCACCGTTTGACCAGACTTGCCCGCCCCCAGGTAACGAAAGCATCTCACATAGTCCCATTCCGAATGTAGTGCCTTTTTAGGTGAGACGAGACTGGTGTGAGGGTATACACACTCGTGTCGTGCTCTCTTTTACGAGATTATGCACACCCAGACGCCTGTCGCTGGTTACCCCAAATTGTGGTATGTGTCGTTGGCCACAACTACAAATTAAAAAAAAATAAACACGCACCCAATAACAAGTTGCCACATTCTGGAGACTTACAATATTAATCGTCTCACAGATCCATACTGAAAACACAATTAAAAACTGTGTCTCTACCGGGAATCGAACCCGGGACCTATGGATCAGCAGTCAGATACCTAACCAACTGAGCCACGAAGGCCGACATAATAGCATTGATAACTTTTTTCTGCGTTCCAAAGGTTTCGCATATAATTCCTTCCCACGTTCAATGAATGAAATATGAATATAACTCAAATTCTTAGAATCGAATGACAAAGAACGCATTCATTCGATTTTTTTGTTATTTTTTAACAAGTGTCGTTTTTTCAATAGCATGACAGACTTGGTTAGGTACATACCTAGATAAATATTATGAAGATGACGTTAGTGCGAAACCGCAAGAGATAATGAACATATCATAAACAGAGTATTGTAATATTATATCTTGTGTTATGATCAATCAAGTATTTTATTATTTCATATTAACGAAGGCTACTAAAAATATATTTAATAAAATAAAAACCCCATCAAATATTTCAAATTGACCCCATGCTCAGGAAATTATTTTTTTTTTACTTTCAAAATTGGTAAAAAGGCAGATCACTTTCATAATATGGCATTGAAGAATTAAATATTTAAATAAAAAATTATTTTACAAACTTATTTCATTTTCAAGAAAAGACTAAAGCAGAGATATCTCTCCGAAAATACCTGATTCCTCTCCTTTTCCTTCCTTCCCATTGCTACATAATATTTATCCCTAAACACCCGATCTCGATTTCCTCTTCTTGTTCCTTCCCAATCCCTCTTTTATTGCTATGATGTTTTTCGTTTATTTATCTTGGTGTTATGTATATTTTATTTGTTATTTTGTAGCTTTCATTTTTTGTTGTTGTACATGTATAATTCTGTCACTCTGTAATCTGGTCGGTTGGAAGAAATTGCCTAATGGCAATAAGCCCTCCAGTGTGCATTATATTTATTTATAATATGTACAAAAAGTTAAATAAATAAATAAATAAAATGTCGAACATTTTCCATACAAAACTTAAATATTTTATTGAATGACTTTTTAGTGAGGAGTTTAGCGTTGGCCACAACCCACTCGTTTTTATTTACTTTTTTTTATTCTATACTTATATTTTTCATATCTTGTTTTTTTTTTGAAGAGTGAATATGTCCTTGAAACAATTAGGTACATGTACATCCTCGTATATTCCCTTCATTAAGCATAAATGCTTGTGCTATAGGCGAATTACGGTAGGATTCGAACTCACGACTACTAGATTACTAGCCTAGCGCTCTACCCGCTCTGCCACAACCCATCTAAATATATATGCGTATGTTGTTTTTTTATATTTTCTCAATAATATTCATTAAAAATTCATTAAGCATAAATGCTTGTGCTATAGGCGAATTATGGTAGGATTCGAACTCACGATTACTAGGTTACTAGCCTAGCGCTCTACCCGCTCTGCCACAACCCATCTAAATATATATGTTGTTATTATATATTTTTTTAATAATATTCATTAAATACCTACTCTTATTTATGTAGGATTTTGATATTTACGCATAGGTATATTTTGTATTTTTTCTCGTTACATAGAGTAAATTTTGTAAATGCTCAGATGAGCGTAGAAGCTGTAAATAAATAAAAAAAATATCCTACTTGTAGATTGTGACAGTGATATTTAGTTAAATAACTTGTTCTGTCCAGTTACGTAGCGTGGAATTTGAGTGTTCAAAGTATTGCGTAATTTTCTCAGAAAATAAGAAAGTTAACGACATAATAATGGCTGCGGTGAATGTATAAAACGATTCGATATCTGATATCAATATCGATTTATTTATTTTGCTGAATATCCTCCCTGTTAGAAAGGCAATCGTTAAAATAAAAATAAAACTTGGAGATTTTAAAATTAATTACCCAACAGTTTAAAACAAAGATGATTTATTCCTCGGCCGGAGGAAGTCTTCCATTACAAAATTAATCCCAAGAAAGTTTTTAATGGGCTTTCGATGTATTAAATAAATTCAAAGTGAAATATGATATGCCTTCAGATGTAGCTTCAAAACAACAGGTAAACGTTTTGTTCTCGTTCTTCTGTCTCGACAGTTCTTGTCAGATATGCCAGACTTTAGAGATCGTTTCAAAGCTATGCGATGGTTTCTTGCAAACTCCACATGAATGAATTCCAGTTTCCAGACTTGATTATTTGATTCAACTTTTATTTGTTAATTGAATTTAATATTATACTTTTACAGTCTTACTAATAAACATGTTGTAAAATTTGCACGACCGTTTAACACCCGTGTAGACAAAAACGTTACCAATAAACGCTGTGTAGCAGATCAGTTGGTCAACGACTGTTAATACCAACAGTAATTTCATATAATGATTTATATAGATTTAATGTAAGTAATAACAAAAAAAGAAAATTTCAATACAATTCAGTAAGGAATAAAGAAAGATTTTTTAATATTAATGATAAAGTATGGGTAAAAAATTTAAAAAATATAATTTGGGAAGAAGCAATAGTTGTGAAAAAGCATGATTTTACCAAGGTCATATATAGTTAAAAATAGCAAGGGGAAAGTTTTTAGAAGAAATGTTATTCATTTAAAGAAAAGATATGTACTTGATAATAATAATAATAATGTAATATTCGAATTGTAATAATTATGATGATACTAAGAAAAGTAATAATGATGGTTTGAATTGTGATAATTTTGTTTTAAGTAGAAGGGAGAATAGTGTACAAGTTGGACATTCCACAAATGATAAACCATATGTTACTAGGTATGGTAGAACTGTCAAAATCCCTGAAAGGTGGGGGTATGATTAAAATACTCGTGTATTATGATTAACTAGTTATAAGTAAAGATTTGTAAGGGTTGGGGGTGACCAGCTAAGGGTGGGGATGTGATATATGGTGTATATATTTAATATTGGCAACACAGACAACCACCATCTTGGCTGGCCGCTTCCTACTAACTTCATGTCAGTTGTCAATTGTTAATAATAAAAATATAAAACAACACAATATCAATAAATTTTACACATCTTTTGTACACCTGTTCTAGGTAGTTTAGCGGTGTTTTAAGACAAATTTCATCTATCAAAAAACGAATTTGATTTTGATATGCGTGTTTATATTGTTATATCTTGGAATAATATGACAAATTCTTTACAAATTATTATATTCTCGATAGTTGTGCATTTTAGGAGCGAAAATTTGTCAAAAAATTTGCTCTTTTATATCTACAATGGTGTTCGCTTGGAAATTTGTATGATGAAATTATTCGTTATATTTTACATATTCCTATTTTGAAATGTGAAAAACATATGAAAATATTAACTACGACAAACGTCAAAATTATAATGGCGGATGGCGGCTCTGCGCATGCGCGAGTGCGAAATTACAACGTTGTCGGATTATTTTTTGTTCTACGTTTGTTGCAACTACCCAGTCGTTATACAGCATTTATTCATTCATTTATTCATTTACTTTTACATAAAAAATATTTAATATACATACAGCGCAAGTGACAACAATAAGAAAAATTTTAGAACATATAAAATTTCAAAATTACATTACATTTTACAGTCGGTATATCATACACTTTAATAATAAAAATACAATTTACAGTGGGAATGTAATTATTCCAAACTACTACGCTGCATTAAATATATTGTCTCATTGGACGCCCAACTAGGTAAACCTGTTTTAGGACGTCCGATAAGTAGTAGTACTTGTCAATTAGTATCAATAACCAGTATCAGCACATACATAATGATACAAAAATATGTAGGCTTTACAAAGTTAATAATCTGAAATATACTAGAGTGCAGTCAATATATTATTTGACTCCTCTATACCAATGGATATAAGCCAAGCAATTATTGTTTTTTTTAGCACAACTCTTTTCATCATTTTCCATTCATCAGGCAGTATGTTAAACATTTTGGGGCCAAGAAAGTTAAAATTACGTTGAGCGAATGTGGTTTTTGTTTTTTTCTTTATAATAATGGACTTTTGAGAATTACGAGTGGGGAATGAGTGGGTAGCTATCGGATATTCCTGTCTATGTTTGTGAGTATGTAGAATTATTTTAAGATTTATTGGTAAGATTTTCAAATAATCGCTGCACGGGCTTCACACGGTGTGTAACTAAAACACTCGTCAACGGGTGTGCAGTAGATTTTTATTAGTAAGACTGTTAATCGTCAAAACTACGGATGTTGACAATTAGAGTACGGGCAGTGATACTTCGATATCGTTTTTTTACAATAATAATTATTGAGTACCTGCAAGGAACTGTTAGATCTTCTTCTTCTTTTGGTGTCATGTCAGGTCGCCCCAACGTTGGCTATCACCCAAGAGAAAGCGTCCTTGTCTTGAGCAGCCCGAAACAGCTCTATAACACTTCTTATGCCCATCCATCGCGATTCCCGGATAATTGACCGTAGCCGATTGACCGTGGACAATTGACCGTACGCCCTTTTTTACCGTATGGACAATTTACCGTGGGGACAATTTACCGTGAGGACAGTTGGCCGTGAGGACAATTACCCGTGGGGACAGTTGACCGTACTGCCTGACTCACGCGTCCATCGCGTATATTGCGGATACAAGATGTGGATACATCGGAGAATGCTCCGGATACCCTGGACGGTTATGGTCAGCAACACAATAGTTCTTCAGGAGAAGAGCTAGAGTGAATAGAGAGCTTCTGACTAATATCAAAATCAGAAAGATCGTATTTGGGTCATGTGCTTAATAGAGGAGAAAAGTATGAATCGCTCAACCTGATCCTTATGGGCAAGATAGAGGGTCGAAGAGGTGTTGGAAGGAGACAACTGTTAGATAAAACAGTTCAAAATGGCTTTAGCACAAATATATATTATGCTGTAGAGGTGCGAGCGAGAGGCCTGCCCGCAAAATCTTTATATTCCTACATTACCGCCTGCAACATGGATGTCCACGGTTCAAAACGACATGAAGACGCGGGCTGTGACATGGAACGAATCACAGGAGAGAACAACCTGGCGCATGCGGCATAGGAGAGCCGAACCCAAATAATGGGAATAAGGCGAGGGAAAAGAAGAAGAAGTAAATAAGAATACCCTTTTCAAAGTATTCTTCACATATTTTATTTTTATTTTACATTAATTATCGGATAAGTAACAGGGACTATGATATAAATTTAACACGCACCCAATAACAAGTTGCCACATTCTGGAGACTAACGATATTAATCGTCTCACAGATCCAGACTGAAAACACAATTAAAAACTGTCTCTCCACCGGGAATCGAACCCGGAACCTTTAGATCAGCACTTAATTTGTAAATAATTAGTATTATTTACAAATTTTCTTAATTTTAATTTAGTTCCGATCATAGCAAGCCGCCTTGTTGACTCTGTCCAATTTTCTTGAGGAGGTTTATCAGAGTATTTAACGAAGTTCGCAGTGTGCTTAGAATGAGTCCAAATTATCCATCAAATTTGTTCATTGTTCAATGTGTGTAATACAGAATTATCTCACTTTTTTCAACACAATAATGCAGAGAATTACAACAGACCATGGAGAAATTTTCTACCTACTGTAATGAATGGTGCATTCAATTTAACTTGTTAAGAAACTTAAGTTTTGTATTCAACGCGCCGAGTTGCATTGTACTTTGATATAATATGTAAGTATATAATAATGTAATATGGTAATTTCCTAACGAAAAAACACATTACATATAATTTCCACCTATGGAAGTACATAGTTTCTGTAACAATGAACGTATAAGGCTGCTATGGTATGTACTCCCATGAGTAAGAAATTGCTGGCGATAAACAGCGAGTTCACACTGTATGCTTCTGAGCGCTCGTTTTAATGAAATAGTAGGTATTTTACAACATTTATCGCCGAAGTTTCAGCTTAATAGATTGCAACTCACTCAACAACACAACTGTCTCCACACCATAAGAACTAAAACGACCAGGAAATCCCAAATTGCGATGGAAAGACTCTGACGGCGCTGATATATCCATACTACAAATCAGAAACTGGAAAACAAAAGCGACAAAAAGACAAGAATGAAAGAGACTTTTAGATTCAGCCAAGACCCACTCAAAGCTATCGAGTTCGTAATGAGCATGATTTGACGTGGCTGTTAAGTTTATCTATGGTGCATATTATATATGCCACATAGCACCTTTTCTCAACTATTCTGAATGAAGTCTCCAGATTGAATAGAATATAAGGTATGATTTTTGAAACCCTGCATATTATCTTGGATACATTTGAAAACTGGTCGCATGGCGGAATAAAATCAGAGATCTGGTAACTCGTTTGCTGAAAAGGAGATTGGAATAGAAGGATTTGCTTCGGTACTCTTGGATTTATTGAGATATACGCATGAAGTCATTGATGATCGTTTCTCGTAACCTTTGAGGTGTTTGTCCGCAAGGGTTTATTATATTTGTTTTTGACGGTCTGACAGTGTTTTTGAATATTCATTCAGGTTGTCTTTTGTCCTGTCTTGTGTACGAAGAAATAAATCTTATGATTTTGGAGTAGCCATGGGAATTTTAATCAAGTACTGCCTACGAACAGACTGTGCCTGGCGAGGCAGTTAAATTTCCAAACGTGTATTGTAAATTGTAATTGTAATAGGAACTGTGTTTTTCATGCCCTGTAATATCTCATATTTGCATTGTATTTGTACCGTTGTAAATAAATTATTTATTCTTTCGTCCAAAAGAATGTGCCATCCAAAAGAAGTCTAACATTGAAACTGTCTGGAGAACCAATTGCCTAAAAGAATGGGATAAAGTCACGCTGAATACCTGACGATAATATAGGTAATCAAGAGTTGTCTTAGGTTAGATGATTCATAAGATCAAATTTAAGAGAGGTATTCAAACATATTTGTATGTACCTACTTGAATTAATCCCAATGAGATAACAACATGTTTTGTTCTTACGACTTCCTTCTAGAAGCTTCTACAGAACAGCTGAGATCTGACTCGAACCAGAAACCACAGCATTGTCATTGAATTGTATGACGTGGGATAGTGGAATCTAAGGAAGTTATACATTACGGTCGAATATCCCGTGAGACATGATGACCTGACCATTTAAGATTTTCGCCCACTTGAGCGTGCAATTGTTACGGAAAGGTGCAGCGTGGACCGGGTAGATAAAAATAAGAATGTGAAATTGCCCCGAGCGACATTAAATTATGACCCTTATATAATTAATTCATATTTTTTACATTTTTTATTACAATAATTTGATACGATTAATTTTGAAACAACCACATCTTCTTCAGGGCGGATGACAAGTGATTTGTGATGGTAAAATTAATTAAAAAGTCACCCAAAGTTAGCTCTGTTAATAAAATAATATTTTAGTCTGGAGTAAGAAATTTTACTTTTTATTTCTCGTTCAAAATAATATCTTCAGAATTCGTCACTTGCGACAATATTATATACAGCCAATATATTTTCTGCGTTATATTTTTACTCCTCAATACCCCAAGGGGATATAGTGGGGAGTTATGAATTCGCAATTTTTAAGGCTATATTTTTATTGTAGATTATCAACTAGTATCATACTGAGATTGTATTCTGAAAGTTTCTTCACAATGTATCTGTGTGTGTATGTGCTGTGTACTATGTACGGCGGCTCGGCGTGTTTATTTTACTTTATCGATTATAGACTAAAGTACTCATTCGATTTCTTTCAAATTTTGTTAAATTTGTACTCTCGAAAAGTTCCTCTTTCAAATGCAGTAATAGTTTTTTTTTTCAAATAGTTATTTCTATTACAAGTGGCACATTCCATAAATTTTCAGTATGACCCACATTTATTTTAAAACCAATGGGCGCTGTTAATGTTGATGCGGACCAGTACGAATGTATCACGGTGTGTAGTGCCCTATGACCCGCACCCGCCCTGATCTCAATTAACTGTCACATGTCGACCAGTCAACCAACCTCTGCTCAGAATGGCAAATAAAACCATCGCTTAATTCAACATAACCAACATGAGATATATTTTTATATATATTTTTAACATACTTATAAGTAACCTTAAATGGAAAACTCAAATAAATAACACTATAAACAGATTAAGAAAGCTTATTTACATATTTATCAACCTTAGAAACATTCTCAACTTAAAATTACTTGAAAATGTGTATTACGCTTTCGCCCATTCAATAATGCAATATGGCATTGTTGCATGGGGGGGGGGCGTATAAAACATCCATTTTGCCTCTAGAAATTACACAAAGGTTGATAATAAAGATTATAAATAAAAAACCATCTGACTACCCAACTTTGCAACTATTTCGTGATTTTCAAGTGCCATCTTTTAAAAATATCTATAAAAAAAATGTGCTATATCAAATACATAAGGACATTGGAAGGTCGCACCATGCCTTTGTACGTGTGGCGAGTGATAGACATAATATAGTGGGTCAACTGTGTACCCCATTAACACATACATACACAACACACCACTACTACACGTACAATGGGGTGGTGTGGTTCAAACAACTTGAAACAGATTTGAGACTGGCAATTGAAAATAGTGATTTTAAAAGAAAAATAAATAATAAATTAAACTTATTAAATTTGACTGATATGTAAATTATATTAACTTCTTTTTGTATAGATAATAATTATGTATGTATAATATTTTGTGTATTCTGTATTAAATTGTCTCCTTTACACACGAGTGCTTGCACTCTAGTAAAGGGAAATATGTTTTGTCTTACTGTGCATATTTTCTATATAGTTTGTTTGTTTTATATTTTGTATATGTTATTGTGAACTTAATAAAAAAAATATTATAAATATGTCTTAGATAAAATGAATGCTTGTGTGAAGGTAAAGGTACATATGTGTAGGAAACAGGACGAGGCAAGAAAAGACCTGGGACCGGCTTCGGGAATGCAATTTTTTTCTAAAAAGATCGATTTCGATTAGGATTTTAATATATCACATTAGGTTTAAAAATTTCTCATGTTTGAAAGGTCACAGGAAATCGTTGATACTTAGTTCAAAAGAAAAATGTTTTACTTTAATTCCAGCAAATAGTGTCATCGGTAGCGAGCGTGTACCAATACAAAATTTGATTTATGGGAAGTTAATTAAAATTCAATTTCGAACTTTGAAGCGTACAAAGACAAAACATACATTCAATACCATCACGCCATGTCCTTTATGGGGTAAGCAGAGAGAACCGAGCGCCATACTACTCTATTTTTACAACGACAACACTCTAAAATATAAATAACCGTGGTAATAAAATCGTGAGAACAAAACAGCTACTCAGAATAACAGAGATGAAAACACTAAGACCTGTCTTGGGCAGAACCCTCAGAGACAGAATTCACAATGAGGAGAACCGGAGAACCTGCAATGTGGAGGATATTGTAATGTGGAGCAAGCAAAGACGATACTGGAGAGATAATGTAGAGAGGATGAATCCAGAAAAGCTGCCAAAGATAATAAGTGGTAATTAAGAAACTAAAAGTGAGGTTATGTTGAGAAACATTCTTGTTCCTTGATATATCGAAGATTTTTAAATCATTATTTTAAAATACATAACTACCAATCTAAAATGCAAACTAAGAAGACATAATATATATACTGTCTCAGAACAGGTTTTTACCTAGTGAGACAGTTTATGACAATAGTATAATAATATATCTGATAAATACAAAGAAAATAATTTCATTTAAATATAAAATTATGTAGTAAGTACTTGTTACTAGATAGGTATATGGATAAAAAGAAATATTATATAAATAGAAAAAATGTAAAACAACGAATGACAATTATCTGTTAAACTGAAGAAATACGTCATCAATAACACATTGAGATGGTATTGTCACTAGGGAAGAACGAATGGAGAACGCCTGACGAAGAAAATATACTAAACTAACCTTAGTGTAATCTAGTCATTTTTTCGCTTTCATTCCTTTGTTGATGTAAATTATATATAATTTTATCATACTTTGGTTGGTTGTAAGAAATTGCCTAGTGGCAATTAGCCCGCCAGTGTGCATTATATTTATTTATATTATGTTCTAAAAGATAAATAATTAAACTTCAGTTGAACTTTGTCGGCACGAGTCGATTCTGTTCGGCAAGGATCGGTTGGCAACAGTCAAGTCACCCGAGAGGATGAAGACAATTAAACGGTGTTCACCAATTAGTCTCGTCAGAGCAATCTCCTCGCATTCATGATTTCCTGGTAACTGGCAGACTGTCCGATGACGTCGCTCGTGCAATCATCTCATGTGATATACAACACCGTACAATAAAATAAATCTCCTACTGCACATTGTCTCCTAATACTGCAACCAATAAATTTGTATTCGTTTGCTTAAAACAACGAGTGGGTTGTGGTCAACGCTATCACTCCACCATGTCGCTCCACAAAGTATTCAAATTTTGTACGGAACATTATCAGCATTTTTGTTAAAAAAAAATTATTTAATTTTTTTATATGAAAACTTGATAATTCTTCAATGCCATTTTATGAGAACGATGAGCTTTTAAGAAACTTGAAAATAAAAATATTAAATTTCAAAGTTCCTGAGCTTGAGGTCACTTTGAAATAATTGACAGTTAAAAAAAATTGGAAAACACTATTCAGATATCCTTCAAAATATAATGGGGTCTAAGCGAGTATTAGATATAGAAATTTGCAAACTTTGAATATAATCATAAGTACTCTTTAAGCATATAAAAGATTTATTTCTCTGCAACACATAGTTATGGAGTAATTTAAAAAATATGCTGTAAAAAAGGATACTTATAATATTCTTTTAGGAGAATTTCACGAATGAAAATGAAAATACTTATGGTATTTTTTTTAAAAACACACTTTAAAACTAATTTGAAATATTTGATTTCAAACTGGGGTTTTAGGTATAGTTTATATAATATATGCCCAATGTCTATGTATTTGCCTTCCCTTGGACAACAATCGAGCAACCTCCTAGGTATACATAATTCCCTAATACAAGTAAAGTTTCTCGGTTGCCATATCTCCTCTTAAAAACCTTCTCTCCTGATCTTCCGAGAGGCATAAATTTGCTAAACACCTATGCCGAGTCACATACCATCATTTCCTGTTGTCTGACCGGAGTGGGTGTGTGGAATTCACAAATCTCACAACAGACATGAATCCCTAATAACTTCGCCCGAGAAATGTCGTAAAAGAAAATTAGCTTCAAACTGTTGTGAATTCCTGATAATACAAGCTACCATGTAAGTACCATGCATACATAATGTTTATTGATAGGCTGAGATAATAGAACACCATACTCTTCTTAATTAGTTTTGGTTTTAAATGTTAAACTTGATATTATGGTAGTGAGACCTGCCCCCCTAGACAACGTGTCATTTAGCTCAAGAAAAGAAACAAGGAAAGGTAACTCAATGTATGGAAGTGACAGTTGCCAGTCACGTGACAACTGTAAGTATCATACATTGAGTTATCTTTTCTTGAGCTAAATGACACTTTGTCTAGGAGGGCTGGGCGGTCACACGAAGGCAAGTTCAGTCAGTGCAAACAGCCAAAATGTGCGTACCTATCCGTAAAAAGAAGAAGAACACAGAAGTTATTCGACCTTTAGAAGTTTATTTTTATATTCGATTAATTATTGGTACTGCCTCCCTGACCAGCCAACTGGTTAAAAATTATTTGACCAACACCAATTTAGTTATTTTTGTTTAATATTTTAGTTACCTACTTTTTTTAATATATAATGCAACTGGGTAACGCCAGTCGCAATTATAACTACAAGCAAAACTACAAGCAAACCTAACCAACCTATTTTTACCAAACTTTTGTAGGTTAGGTTTAAAAAATCGTGGTACATCCTAGGCTATCCTGGCTGGTCAGGTAGGCAGTACCAAATTTTATAATATAAAATAGTAAATTATATAATATAAAGAATATTTTATGGTCAAATATAGCTTTTAATGTATTTTGTAATTATTTTTGGGGTAACTGGACTTGTGTTTGAGGGATTAACTTTTTTAGAAGTTGATAATCCTGCTACATACATACTTATATATTGAAGAATTAATGATTAAAAAAAATGTTTAAAAAAATTATATCATAACTCTCTAATGTTAAATGGTATTGGAAAGAATAAACGTGATTTAAACCTTCGTTAAATCGATTCCCATAGATATGTAATGCACGACCATTGTGTTATAGAAATTTTTGATTGGTTTCCACGATAGATGGATAGTTCATCATATAAACTAAAAAACAATGAACTTCTGATGAATAGAGGAGTTGCAATAAAGAGGTTAATTGTAACAGAAGAAGAGGAAATGGAAATAGGAAATATATATTTATAACAATACAATTGTATTCTATTATGATAAGTCACATTATCAAAAGTAAAAATAAAACAATAGAATCGAGTGGATTGTGGCCAACGCTATACTCTTCAATGTCAAGTCACTTTTTTAATTGAACATTTTCAGCATTTTCATGAAATGAATTTGTAAAAATTATTTTTGATTTAAATATTTTATTATTAAAACTTGATAATTTTTCAATGCCATTTTATGAAAGTGATGGCGCTTTTTATCAATTTGAAAATAAAATTATCATATTTTAAGTTTCCTGAGCTTGAGGTCACTTTGATATATTTGATATAATGTAAACAAAAGAAATCATAGAAAATGAAAACAAAAGAAATTTTGGAAAATGTAAACAGAATAAATCAAAGAAAATTGTAATAAAATAAATCATACAAAATGTAAACAAATAAAATTTATAAATGTAAACAAAAGAAATCGTAGAAAATTTTAACATATAAATCTTGGATAGTGTCAACAAAAGAAATCATAGAAAATAAACGAGTGGGTTGTGGCCAACACTAAACTCTCCACACCACAAATATTGACAATGAAATATTTTATTCATTCTAAATTTTACTACCAGGAATATAAATTTTCTAACGATAGTATATTTTCATGTTAAGATAGACAAACTATTAATGCAGTATGGTGTAGAATGCTTATGTTGTATGAAATATTTTAATAAAAGCAGATAAATTTTGTTTTAAAGGACGCGAAAGCATTTTCAAAATTTTGACACGTGATATCATATGAAGAAATTTTTTGTTATTTATGGAAAGCTAATCAGTTCTATGTTCAAACTCTTTACATTATAACATGAAATCAAATAACTGAACTTTTCCATACATAGAAATTGGTGGAAAAGATGAAGGTATAGGGAGTTACCTTGCCTCGATATTTATTGTGCTGGTTCTGAATAATCTTTTCACCACATTCACAGCGTAGTATGAAAACTTTGACACTTCACTAGTAATTCACAAGTTAATTAATTTCAGCGGATTTTGAAGATATAATTTTAAGAGCGGTGCGGTGCGGTGTGTTAGTCAAGATGACAGTTGATATAATGAGAAAATTTATATGCAACAATACTTTTTTGCATATAGCTGGCAGGTATGTAGGTAGGTTGTTTTTAGGCCGAGGTAAACTAGGATAGGATAGGAAAGGTGTGTGTGTGTGTGTGTGTGTGTGTGTGTATGCGTGTGTACCCAACTTTGCGTAACCATAACTCCCGGCCTTGGAGTATTACTCCAACAAAAAATTCAAAAAACATATGACTCACCGGATGGTAAAAGAAGAATACAAATTTAAACAATAGAGTGAAAAATTCAAATAAACGTAAACTAACTTAAAAAATAAAAAGAAATATTAAATTAAAAACATTTTGATTATTGGGAAGGTAACGGACATAATCGAATAGCTGGTCTTAAATATGTACCATTCCGGGTTCGAACTTTTACAACTCGAATGACGTTGTCTTTTCCCGGATATATTTCCTTAACTATGCCAAGTGGCCAAGATAATTTAGGGAGATTTTCCTCTCTAATAATAACTATTTGGCCAGGTGTAATGGGTTTTGTGTACGTATTCCACTTTTCACGCATTTGTAAAGAGGTGAGATATTCTACATGCCATCGTTTCCAAAATGACTGTACTAATTTATCGATCAACTCATATCGTTGAATGCGGGTTATTGAAATATCATCAACGTTGTAAGCGGGTATGTAATTTAGCGGAGTTAAATTTAAAAAATGCGCAGGGGTTAATGCGGCAGGATCTAAAGGATCATTGCTTAATACACAAAGTGGTCTAGAGTTCAATAAAGCCTCTATTTGAATCAATACGGTATTCATTTCCTCGTAAGTTAATACTTGTGAGCCTATGACTTTAAATAAATGTGTTTTAATACACTTAATATTGCATTCCCATATACCACCCATATGAGGAGAATACGGAGGATTTATTCGAAATTCTATTTTTCTAGGCGTCAATTCATGAAGTATTGCTTTATTATATTCATCGGAACAAACAAACTTATATAATTCATTTAAAATTTTACGAGCTCCAACAAAATTTCTTCCACCGTCACTTACAATGAGAGTGACAGGTCCTCTTCTGGCTATAAAACGTTTAAATGCAGCTAAGAACATTTCAGATGAGAGATCTGAAACTAATTCTATATGTAAAGCTTTTGTTGCTAGGCAAACAAATAAACAAACATATGCCTTTTGCTTTTTAACGCCTCTTCTCTTTGCCAGAGTTACAAACACTGGACCCATGTAATCTACTCCACATTTTGCGAAACATTTTATTTCATTTACTCGAAAATCGGGTAAATTGCCCATCAACGGGAAGGTTCCTTTTGGTTTGTTTTTAAAACAAATGTTGCAAGAATGAACAATCTTACGAACCAAACTACGACCAGATAAAATCCAGTACTTCTGTCGTAATAATGCTAACAATAATGCAGGGCCTGTATGATAATGTAAATAATGATAATATTCAATAAGTAACTGAACAATACGATCTTTAGAAGGCAATAAAATTGGATGTTTCGTTTTATACATTGATGATGAATTTTGAATTCGACCACCAACTCTAAGGATATTATTATTTAAAAATGGTAAAAGTTTGCGTAATACAGGACTACTCAATTTATTCTGTTCAAGAGAATGTATATCTTGAGAAAAATGGTTATTCTGAATGCATTTAATTACATGATTTTCAGCAGTTTCTAAGTCTGAGACCGTAATCATTCCAGACGTATTAAGTTTTCTTGTAAAACGAAGAACGTAAACAAGTATGTTTAATAATTTACTCCATTTAGAGATCCTGTTAGCGATTAAATAAATAAAGTGAGGCTCAGATTGAGTCTTAATTTGTATGAGAGCAACAGTTTTAGATTCAGGTATACTCTGATAGGCATTTTCCTTTTTAAAATTAGTCACAGGCCATTGACTCTGTAGCAATGAGATCCAGGCTGGACCATTAAACCAATAAGAGGTTTTCAAAAATTCATTAGGAGTAACGGAGCGGGATACAATATCACTTGGATTTTCAGTTCCAGGAACATGAAACCAATTTTCTTCAGAAATAATTTCTTGAATAATTGCGGTGCGATTGGCAACGAAGGTTTGCCATCTATGCGGTGAGGAATGTATCCATGAAAGTACAATAGTTGAATCAGAAAATGCAAACATTTTGTCAATCTTACATCTAATCTCAATAGTTGAGAGAACAGATTTCATTAATAATGCAAGAAGGTGTGCGGCACATAACTCTAAACGTGCTAAAGATACCTTTTTAAGTGGGGATACTTTTGACTTGGCACATAGTAGTGATACATTTGAGGCGTTAGATTCAAGTGATCCAATGCGGATATATATAACCGCCCCATAGGCACGTTCACTAGCATCTGAGAAACCAAGCAAATTGATGAATGAATCATTTACTATACCTATATGTCTTGGTATATTTATATTTGATAAGTTTTCGAGTTCACTCTGAAATTTCAACCAAATCTTATTTATATCCTCAGGAACCCGTTCATCCCAAGACAATTCTCTTTTCCAACACTCTTGCACTAGAAGTTTCAAACCGATGATAACTGGAGCAAGGAGACCTAGAGGATCATATAATGATGCCATATTAGAAAGAATTAATCTTTTCGTACATACTAACGTATCTAAAGAGAGAGGTTTGATTTTAAAAGTGAAACAATCAGAGGTGGGACTCCAAGACAAACCTATAATTTTGGTTTTATCGTCAAAATCTGAATTAAAAGTAAAGTGTTGGTTAACACGTAGATTATCTGGAATGTGCTTTAAAAATTGTACAGAGTTGGAAATCCACTTATTTAGACAGAAACCTCCAGAGGAAAATAAGTGAACTAAATGAGAATAAATTTGTAAAGCTTCCTCAGGTGAATTGACTGAATAAAGAAAATCATCCATATAAAAATATTTCATAGCAAGTTGTGTGGTTTCAGGCAGTTTATCGCCTTCATCTGTTAAGAGTTTGCGAATGACTTTCATTGCTAAATAAGGGGAACATTTAAGCCCAAAAGAAACGCGTTGAAATTCATAAATGTCAATAGGATCTGAGTTATTAAATCTAAAAAGTATCCTTTGAAAACGTTTATGATCTGGATTCATTTTCAATTGAAAATACATTTTTTCTATGTCAGCAGAAATAACTACCGAGTACAGGCGTAGATTTATAAGTAAATCAAAAATATTTGTTTGCAAATTAGGTCCACAATGCAATATATCATTGAGACTTTTTCCAGAGGAAGTTTTGCAACTGGCGTCTAAAACTATTCTAATTTTAGTAGTATCTTTATCAGGCCGATATACAGCTCTATGTGGTATATAATAAACACAATCTGAAGTTTGTGTATCTGTAACTTTTTTTCAAAAAACCTTTGTCAATGTATTCTTGAATAGTGGCATTATAACCATATTGTAAATCTAAATTTGATTGCAACTTCTTTTCCAATGAAAGCAACCTATGTTTAGCGTTTTTTATTGAATGACCCAAAACTGTGGGACTTTCACGAAAAGGTAATGATACAGTATATCTACCCTCGTTGTCTCGCAAGACTGTTTTCTCAAAAATTTGTTCACAAAGTTGCTCGTCAGGACTTAAATACTGACGTGATGGTACAGATTCTAGTTTCCAAAAGTTTTGAATCATTTCATCTAACTTATTTTTTGAATTAGAATCATCAATTGCGTGTAACGTGTGTTGAAATTGACATGATGAGAAGTTATCTATTTGCGTTTCGCCCATGATCAAATAACCAAGAGTAGTCTGTAAGGCGATCATACGAGTTTCTTTATGTGTTAATTTCCCAGGTAAAAGTAAATGCGGGAATAAACCAGCTCCGATTATGCAATCGATACTAGCAGGAAGATTAAAATTATTATCCGCTAGCGGCAAATTCTTAAAATAATCTGTCATTTCTAAGGCTGACGTAGGCAAATCATTAGTAATAGTTTCGACAACCGAAGCCTTAATATCGTAAAAGAATCTTGTATCATATCTTGAATAAATTGTAAATATAGCATATCCTAATATTGGTTTTACAGCAGACCCAATACCGTACACAAAAGCATTTTCGTACGTAATGTTTATATTAAATTTTTTACAAATCTTTTCCGTTATAAAATTTGCATTTGATCCTGTATCTATTAATGTGCGGATGGTATTTTTTTTAATTCCATTAATATATACTATAGCGGTTGGTATTACATGATAACAGTTTACATTATGGATCAACAAACAATTGTCGATTTGACATTTAGGTTCATATGGTTGATCCAAATGTCGTCGACCGATATTATTCACCGAAGTGCTCGTATTGCGGTCAGAATTGACGAATGAGGTAATATTATCATCGTTTTTAACAATATCAGCTGCGCTAGGAACCTGTTTTGAATGATAATTATCTTTATTTTGATTATCTTCATCATCACATGTTGGTGAAGAAGGAAAATGAATCAATGAATGATGCCTTTTATTACAATAAAAGCAATTTTTTTCCGATTTACAATTTTTTGTTAAATGAGTACCAAAACAATTTTTACATAGTGATCTTTTGTTGATTATTTTGAATCTTGTGAATACATCCAACTGTAAGAATTTTTTACATGAATACAATGGATGTTTATTACATTCACACAAAAAACATTTTGTGATATCCATTGGCGTATTATTTATAACAAATGAATGTGAATTATTATTATTTTTTCGTCGATCATTTGGTGCACTTTTGTGGAATATAACCTGCGTTCTAGAGAGAATTTTGCTTTGCTCTCTCAGAAAAGATTGTAATAATTTAAAGTTTGGAATTTTTTCATTTCTAATATGTTGCTCAAATAAATTTAACGTCTCTCTATCTAACTTAAGAAGAGCAATGTGCGTTATGATGAAATCAGTTAAATCAGAAATATCTAATAATTTTAAAGCTTCAAATGAAGAGCAAAAATTTTCTATGAAATAATCCAAATTCTTTGAACTTGATTGTGTTAAGGGTTTAAAATTGATTATTTTTTCTAAATAATGCGTAGCTAAAATTCGTGAATCCTGGAATCGATCAACAAGCCTATCCCATATAATATCATAATTAGATGCGACAGGAAGTATCCCAGAAATAACACTTAAAGCGGTACCTGTCAATTTTGACACTAAATATTGTATTTTTTCACCATTCGACAAATTAATATTGTCGTGTATTAGATCTTTGAAATTTTGATAAAATAATGGCCATTTCGTTGGATCACCATTAAAACTAACAAGTTCCAATATTGGCAATTTGTGTGTTCTTTGAGAGTCTTTTTCAAATGATTTAATAATTGGAGGAACATAGTCAACTTTAGTTTTTAAAGATTGTTCAATATGCTTGATGTTACAGTATAATTCGTCAAGGGCTTCAATAGATTGAAAAGACGGAACATATTCTGGATTTACAGCTATTTTTCCCAAATTTAATTCTGCTACAACTTGACAAAATTCAGAACGAATTTTATCTATCGATTGTATGCGGATAAGAAAATTAGTTTTTTCTTCAGCGGTATTTAATGATTTTGACAAGTCATAAGCTTTCTGAATAATTGCAAATAAACTTAGCCGTTTAGCTTCCAATATTTTTAAAGAAGCCATTATTGATTAAACAACAATAAAATTAATGAAACAAGAATTTGATTAAGTACTTAGGTACTACAATCAATGCGGGTATGTATGAAATATGTAATGTAAATAGCGTATGTATAAATGTAAATTTTTTATAAAAATGTATAAATTTGATAAGTAATGCGTGAAAATTCAAGATATGCGGGACAGAGGAACAAGGAATGCGGGAAAATACAAGATATACGGGACGAAGGACCAAGGAATATGGTGGAAAAGATGAAGGTATAGGGAGTTACCTTGCCTCGATATTTATTGTGCTGGTTCTGAATAATCTTTTCACCACATTCACAGCGTAGTATGAAAACTTTGACACTTCACTAGTAATTCACAAGTTAATTAATTTCAGCGGATTTTGAAGATATAATTTTAAGAGCGGTGCGGTGCGGTGTGTTAGTCAAGATGACAGTTGATATAATGAGAAAATTTATATGCAACAATACTTTTTTGCATATAGCTGGCAGGTATGTAGGTAGGTTGTTTTTAGGCCGAGGTAAACTAGGATAGGATAGGAAAGGTGTGTGTGTGTGTGTGTGTATATGCGTGTGTACCCAACTTTGCGTAACCAGAAATTTATCTAATTACATTTTTATTCATACTAAATGTTACTACCAGGAATATAAATTTTCTTCCGATAGTATATTTTTATGTTAATATAGACAAACTATTAATGCAGTATAGTGAAGAATGCTTATGTTGTATGAAATATTTTAATAAAAGCAGATAAATTATGTTTTAAAGAACGCGAGAGCATTTTCAAAATTTTGACACGTGATATCATATGAAGAAATTTTTTGTTATTTATGGAAAGCTAATCAGTTCTATGTTCAAGCTCTTTACTATATAACATGAAATCAAATTACTGAACTTTTCCATACATAGATATTTATCTAATTACATTTTTATTCATACTAAATGTTACTACCAGGAATATAAATTTTCTTTCGATAGTATATTTTTATGTTAAGATAGACAAACTATTAATGCCGTATAGTGAAGAATGCTTATGTTGTATGAAATATTATAAAAAAGCAGATAAATTTTGTTTTAAAGAACGCGAGAGCATTTTCAAAATTTTGACACGTGATATCATATGAAGAAATTTTTTGTTATTTATGGAAAGCTAATCAGTTCTATGTTCAAGCTCTTTACGTTATAACATGAAATCAAATAACTGAACGTTTCCATACATAGAAATTTATCTAATTACATTTTTATTCATACTAAATGTTACTATCAGGAATATAAATTTTCTTCCGATAGTATATTTTTATGTTAAGATAGACAAACTATTAATGCAGTATAGTGAAGAATGCTTATGTTGTATGAAATATTTTAAAAAAAGCAGATAAATTTTGTTTTAAAGAACGCGAGAGCATTTTCCAAATTTTGACAGGTGATATCATATGAAGAATTTTTTTGTTATTTATGGAAAGCTAATCAGTTCTATGTTCAAGCTCTTTACATTATAACATGAAATCAAATTACTGAACTTTTCCATACATAGAAATTTATCTAATTACATTTTTATCAGGAATATAAATTTTCTTCCGATAGTATATTTTTATGTTAAGATAGACAAACTATTAATGCAGTATAGTGAAGACTGCTTATGTTGTATGAAATATTTTAAAAAAAGCAGATAAATTTTGTTTCAAAGAGCGTTAGAGCATTTTGACAATGTTGACACGTGATATCATATGAAGAAATTTTATGATACCTATGAAAAGCTAATCAGTTCTAAGTTCAAGCTATTAATATTCTTATATCAATATGAAATCAATGAACTGAACATTGCCAAATATAAAAAAATTCTCTTGTTACATATAAGTTTCATACAAATATCCATCAAATAATATATAATTTTTGAAACCGTTGAATATTTTTCTTTTAACATTGACCAACTTTGAATACAATTTTATGAAGATTCTTGGTGTTGTATAAATAGTTGAAACCAAATTAAAATATCTCTAATTTCCAGGTCGTGAGAGCATTTTTTCAGTTTTAATAGATGAAATCATAAAGAAACATTGGGAAAAAATGAACCGTTGTCTATGGAAAACTAATCAGCTCTAAGTTTATGGACTTAACACATGTGATATCAATATGAAGTCAATCGGACTTATAGTTTGGGCTGCAGAGAGGACACAAAAAAAAACAACGTAAATGATGAATTCATAGAGAAGAAATCAAAAGTTGTCTATGGAAAACTAATCAGCTCTAGGTCTTTGCACTTTACACATATGATGTTAATATGAAGTCGATCAGACTTATAGTTTGGGCTGTAGAGAGGACACAAAAAAGATAAATGCTACGGCGTACGGCGTACAGCGTATACGCCATACACACAAACACATCACGACGAAACTCATAGTGTGCATTCTCTACATGATACCCATTGAGAAATTGATGTAAAAAAAATACGCTTAAATTTTGCGAAATCATGACTCTCCCCTATTCCATAGTGTGGAGAGTAAAAATATTAAATTTAGAGTTTCCTGAGTTTGAGGTTACTTTGAAATATTTGACAGTAAAAAAAATTGAGAAGCACTGATCAGATATCCTTCAAAATCTTATGGCGTCTAAGCGAGTATTAGATATACCTACAAATTTGGCAAAATTTGAAATAAATCTCATGAGTACTTTAGTCTATAATCGATAAAGTAGAATAAACACGCCATACGTATCACACAGCACATAGTACACAACACACACAGATATATTGAGATGAAACTTTCAGAATACAATCTAAGCATGATACTGGTTGATAATCTGATATGATACTAGTTGAGCTTGGGGCAACCTTGGAATATTTGACAAAAAATGAGACTGTGAGAGCATAAAAATATGTTGACATATATAATTTATTTAAAAAATGTGATCAAATGGCTTGACAAATACGAATACGTAATAAACTTATTCCTAACCTCAAACGACAAAGGTGATGATAAAAATTTTCTTGCAATCAATTTCTATTCAATTTATAAAGCAACTCGCTCACGCGTTTCGCTATTATCATTAAACGCTATCTAAACCTAACCGAATATTATACGGGATGTAATAAAATACGACTACGAAATAATTGTATCTCCATTCCCGTTAATTTTTTGGTAAGTTTTAATCGGTCTTAAACGATAAAAGCCACTCGCGTGAGCGAGTTGATTTATAAATTGAATGGAAATTGGTTGCAGGAATGATTTTATCAACACCTTTGGCATTTGAGGTTAGGAAAAAGATCATTACATATTCGCATTTGATCATATTTTTCGAATGAATTAGTTTTCTCAACAAATTATTTAAGCAAATGTATGATACTTACTATTTTTAATACTACTTATTATTATTTGTGATGAAAATTTTCGCGTTTAATATAAACTTTGACAGCTCTTCCGACATTGGTAAAACGACCAGTGCGTTTTCAAAGGTCTAGTGGCTCGCAGAAGGAGCAGATAAAATAACCGCCATTTCATAGATCAGACAGTCCAACGAGTGATTTATTGAATCCAGCCGCCATTCTCAGTCACGAGGACAAGGTAGAAGTAGAAGAAAAAATGTTGAAGACATATTTACAAACCTTTTTACAAATCGTATCGAACCAACGAATGCTAAAGATGTAGAAGATTTTAAAGAAACGTAAGAAGTTATCGCGAACATTACATAATGAAATCACTCAAATTGATGGAATATTTGAGAACATCTCGTTCCGGAGTATTCTCACATCTCGGCTGTGTACCTACCTACTTATATGTTAATGTTGTTATTACATCAAAATTATTCAGATGAAACTATGTACCATCTACTTACTTTGCTTAATGTATTTTATGAAACATTAATGCAAACCTCACAGATGGAATCATTCGTTAATGTGTCTAAAAAGGTAATAACATTTTTTAAATACGCGTTGTATATTTAGGCAGAAGTCGCATGAAAGCCGAACTAATACAAGAAGATGAAAGGAGATCGACAACAAGAATTGGGTTATTACAAGAGATAAAACGGTGATATGGGTAATCCTAAAGGTTTTGATTTCACCGTTTGACTGGACTCGCCCCCAATATTCGCGTTATTTTTTCGGAATAGTGGTGTTATTTTTTCAGAATAGTGGTGTTATTTTTTCAGAATAGTGGTGTTATTTTTTCAGAATAGTGGTGTTATTTTTTCAGAATAGTGGTGTTATTTTTTCAGAATAATGGTATCATTTTTTCAGAATCGTGGTTTTATTTTTAAAAAATCGGTGTTATTATTCGCGTTATTTTTTTTTTAATTTATTTACTTTAGAATATAGAAAAAGGTGTTATTTATTTTAGAATATTAAAAAAAATATATTTATGAAATCAATGTAATTTTAGTAAAATGGTGACATTTTTTAAGAAATCGATGTTAAGTCCTACATTGAAATATTTACAAACAAATAAAACTTTGTCGTCCTAAATCCTCGATTATTGGGGTTCATTTAAAACACAATTAAAACGGTACCTATTTTCTATTTTTCTCAATTTGTTCATCTGGGGGGCACGTCTGGTCAAACGGTGAAATCAAAACCCTCATGATTACCCATATCATTGATACAATTATCATATGGAGTTCTATAGAAACCTATATGTATATGAATCGACATTAGCATATAGGATCCATATAATACAGCTTTGTCAACAAATTCTTATAGTCATGTTGTCTTATTTTGATATACTATAATGAATGCATTGGCTGCGTGAATAGCACCCGCAGAAATTAGAGTCACATTAATATATTTTTTTTTAATTCTGCCTTTTCGGTGGATGATTGCTTTTATTTTTTACGAATATATCCCAAAATAGCCAAAATTGGTGTTATTTTTCTACAAATTAGCGAATAAAGTGGAAAATTCGCGAACAAAATCGTGTTTATCGCAAACGCGAATAATTCGGACCTCTAGTAATTACTTATTACTGATAAGATGGTTTCGATATGTGCAAATTTATTTTCACATCGTTTACAGTATTTTTTATCACCATTGTGTACTTAAACGAATGCTTTATAATTCGAAATATCGTTATGTAATAAGATATAATTCCGAATGCAGAGTCCGACCTAAATACTAAATTCTAAAAACTAACCATGTTTTCATTGCACAGTCGCTCACTTAAGTTAGGAGATCACGAAACTAGAGGATGCTACGAAGTTTTTGTATGAGAATTGCATTGCAGAGACATATCTAAATACTTAGCGCATGCGCATTGGCGTAAACTAACATTTGCGAATATCAAAAAGTAAGGCTGATAGCGAGGAACCTTACAAGTGGTTTAATACTAAAATACGAGATTTTTTCGATAGATGATAATTTTATCGGCTTTGTTGAATATTTATTTGATAATTTTGTCAAATCAAATACCAAACAGAGTATTCCGCAATCCATACGACATGCCCAATATTCACTGGAATTTCAGAAAAATCGTGACATCGAGCTGTCAATGTGAAGTTGGTTACATATGTTTGTGTAATGACAAAAAAACGTTTTAAACGTCAGTCTAAGCCCATAAAAAGCTATCTATCTCTTTACATCATACACAATAATGTGAAATTCTACGCCATCGACCTTAAATTTGGCGTAGTATTTAGTATTTAGTTAGTGATATCTCTGCAACTCAATTGCTAGCTTAAGAATACTAAATACTCCGGTGAGGTTAGGAGTTAGTATTTAGGTAGCTAGGACCTAGGGCTGTGCATTCGGGTCATTCATAGGATTGCTTAAAAATTCCAAATATATATTTTTGATACGTAATAAACCTTAATATTTGACATAGTACCTGTTAGTTGCCCGAGAAGTAATGTAAAATAGAATAATGGCCTTGTTCTGAGGAATTCAAAATCCAAATAGACATCGCGAACAAACGATACACAGTAATTATTTGTACAAGTGTCTTTGCTATAATTCATTATTTGTGTAAATTTGTGGCATAGAAAACATAAATGTAAATATTGTTAAAATATAATTATTGATCATACTGTACACTGTACTATACACACAAGTTGTTTACGATGATCTAACGAGGTATAATATAACGACTCAGTCTGATATCACCAGGTATTTATAGGCATCGATCATTAATTGACTAATTCTCTATTTATCACTACTAATAAGTTGTATTTATGTAAAATATTAATTTACTCCGAGGAAGGAAGTACGAGCTACTGCACCTGATCATCCAAGGTAATATAGAGGGTCGAATAGGTATGGGCAGGAAGCAAATATCCTGACTCTGCAACCAACAAGACTGGACAAGAATAAGATAGTTGAGGAGCTGTGCTTACTGAAATAATCATTATCTGCAGCCATCACTCCGACCAAACTTAGGAGCACATTCTCCGGGAATGCTCTCCCCCAAATGTGTACTGCAACAGAACGGAGCTCCTCGCTGATGTCCTTGGGCCTCTTCAAGGTCCCAAGGATTTAGTGGTCTCGAAGAAGAACTTCACAGCCTTCAAATTGCTTTGCCATGGTTATGGTACCCTTCTCTCTGACATTACTGCTAAATACGATATTAGAGTATTCTAGAGTGTTCCTGGTAAATCTCTGAAGCCCAGTTTTACACAGTCACAGGCTTTAAGTAATCTCATGACAATCCATGGCTTTGAATATTATTTTCACCAAAGTCGACTCTCACTTTTTGCACTATTGTGCCGAGACCACGAGTCTAGAGGAGCTTCTGCATTCTTTGTCTTCCTTACTTATTAGCGTTCTGCGAAGGGGCCATTTTCAGACCCCATATGCGGAGCTTCAGCCCGTGTTTGCCTACTGCAAAACATAGGCCTCCCCTCCTCCCGTCCCTGTGCGATTCCCATCTACTGGGGTCCAACGAATTCTTTGATACCGTCCATTCATCTGTTAGGTGGTCGCCCTTGTGGTTTCTTGTCGCCTCTCAATATACACTTCACAAGTATTTTCGTCCACCTATATCTTTCATTCTTACTATGTGTCCTGCCCATCTCCACTTATGTATTGCTATTATGTTAACCGTATCTGATAATTTGATCTGAATCGGTATCCAGTATTCAATCTCTCTCTCATCTGTTAAACATATAAATAATATTTGCACTACGGGACTCCAAACTTTGGGGTTCATTTTAAGAATTTCCAAAGATTTCAAAAATTTGTATACATTAAAATTACTTTATACATCACTTGTAAGAAGCATTGTCGAGTACAACTCTTCAATATGGTCGCCCTATTATCCAGTCCACTCGGACTCTATAGAAAAAGTTCAGCATAAATTTCTCCGTTTTGTAAATTTTAAAATGGGTATACCAATCGAAAGATTAAATTATGTCTTTCTTTTAAAATCAATGCATTTGTTAAAGCTTTCAGATAGGCGTAAACTCACCGATTTGTTTTTCTTGTTTAAAATCATTATGCATAGCGTGGACAGCCCTGAAATACTGATGCGCATCAACTTTCATGCACCGCGTGTGGGTATTCGCGATACTAACCAATTTTATTGTGACAATTCCCGCACACTAGCGAATCACAATTCTGCACTGCACTGAACATAATTCAGAGGTTGAGCAATGAATATGCTAGTCAATGAATATGGATCTGTTTATAGGCAATATAAATAATCACAGAAATACCCTACGGGTTAAATTACACTGATCGTGTTTAATTTTATTCTTCATTATTCATACCTACATACTTTACCTATATTGTTTATTTGTTCATTCAGTTTATACCTACTTTCATTTGTTTTCTCTTTATTTTTTGGTTAAATTTTATTTGTATGTATTTTTATATGTATTTTTTATAAGTTTTTCTTTGTATTGATTTCTTCTTGCTTTATTTTCATGGTTTATTGATTGGATATGTTTGTTTTTTTATATATACATTATCACACATTATGTACTATATTTTGTATATTTTGAATTATTCTTGTAAATGGCAAACGCCGTTAATAAAATAAAATAAATAAATAAATAAATTCCTCTTCGTGTCAATGTGGTTGGTGGTGCTAGTCTCTCAACTACATCGGAATAGATACTTAATTATTTTACTGGTCCGGACCTTGCCACTCCAGTAGGCGGCGACGGATATCGCCTTGTCGTTAACTGTTATTAGGTCACTTGTGCTACATGTCCTTTTCATTTGTGGGCATATTAGTAGTTGGGCGTCATCCTGCTCCTCTCCGCAGTCGCAGCATGTATCTTCGCCTTCCAAAAATCCCCAAATAAATCAGAATAGATTGAATAAATGAATTAATAAACTAAGCAGTATTCAGTGATTCATAATCATTCAATCTGCGCTCAGAGCATTATCCTTAAGTCTAAACAAACAGAGCTGTTTTCATTTGGAACAGTCAATATTATTGTTTTATCACCTCTTCAATCTGATACTTAAAGGGAAGATAGACTAAGAGCAGTCTGCCGAGGTTAATGTTCTGGCTGCGTAGCATTAAGGAATTGACCGGAAAATATCGAGTGGAGTGGAGGACAGGACAGGTAGGTCTTTGCCGCAGTGAGAGCTAACGTCGGAGTAACCAAACGTGGCACAAGAAAAGTAATCACTTACATCAAAGTCACTTTTTGCTAACTCTATCTACCTTTCATGAGGAATTGTGATCCTGACGATCTTAATGTAAGATTCCTTTGCATTACAGAGTATGATTGACTAGTAATGTTAAATAATCCAAAGCGATGAATTATGTCAGACAAATCTTGATCAAACTTCACCTGATACCTTTCAACTGTGTTCAGATTTAAGAAACATAAGCCAGCCAAAACAATGTAAATTTGTAGAATAGTAGCTAACGAAAACCTTTCGTCCATTTTTAATATCTAGAGCGTGTACGTTTGAAATAATTTCTAAAGTAATTTAAATGATAAGCAACTAACTATACGCTTGTGTAAACCATTA
Source organism: Molanna angustata (assembly GCA_963576475.1). Taxonomy (NCBI): domain Eukaryota; kingdom Metazoa; phylum Arthropoda; class Insecta; order Trichoptera; family Molannidae; genus Molanna; species Molanna angustata. The sequence continues at coordinate 9,328,029 of OY754986.1, read as the reverse complement.
AAAAATCGGTTGTTTTATTTCATAATTTTCTCTAATTAGCAAGGAGTGTTTGCTATAATGATTAACAAACAAAATGTGTACAGTGTATATGAATAAATAAACAAGATAATAGATTAGCATCTCACAGACATAAAATGCACAATGCAAACATACCTCATTAGATAATCTATTTCTGGACAATGGATACTATCACAAGTAGCTAATTTGTAAGATGCACAAAGTTGTAAAGCAATTATTATTTCATTTAACAGGATAAACAAATAATAAAAAAAACATTAACATTACTGAACCAAGCGGATTTGCCCAGATGGTTTGATTATCAAAAGGTACAATTATTATCTTTCCACGATAATTCCCTGAACTGAAGAAAATTAATCCTAAACATTTTCCTGCTTCTGTAATCAACGATATCTTCAAAGTTGTGATAAGCAAAACCAGTTTTTGATTACTCTTTACATATGTGATATCAAGACTAAGAGTTTTGCGAAATTTGAATGCAAGATCTATGCAATAAGCTATAAAACCATCTATTTTTGGAAAAAAGTTAGTAGATATCTGGTTAATAACGACCAACTGGAAGTATACTTTTGGAAGTATTTTACGAATAATTCATTTGTAAATGAGTAGAAGACTATGTGAGTACAAGTGTCGCTGGTGTAGCAATTGAATCATATTTCTAACGATAACAGGAGAACTAGATTTTGTAAAAAAATTATCAGTTTTTTTATACGTCTCAATGTTGATTATTTAGATTTTGACTGCTAAAATTAATTATATAATATGATTTAATATGACTTCATTTCTTTTCAGATAGGCACGTAAAGACTTTCACTGGCTATGACTATCTATCTATATATCGATGGTATAAGAGATGTTCTTATTTCGATGGGTTTCAAAATGCTTCTGAACATAATTCCTATCCCATAGTCATAATTGTTTGGTATTATTTCCTTTATCCTTCATTCCTCTGTATTATGTGTAAATATCTTTTCCACTTTTTGTTCGATTGTTTTTTTTCTTTTTTGAAAAAACATGCTTTTGATAGTGCATAGCAGGTGTCATTACGATCTAGCAATGGAATCGTCATTGTTACCATTTCAGTATTCCTGAACCTTTATTATCCACGAATTCTGTATATAGTTGCCGTTGGTTCTATATGTTGGTTGGTTCCTGTGTCTCTAACACTTGTCCGATACACATTGCATCACATCATGTGATCACAAGCCTAGCATGTATATACATCAATCTAGCCAAGTACATAGTTAACAATGTACGTACCATAATTATTTTTAATAGTACAAAATGTGACATAAAACAATTCCTGCTCAATCCCGGCTGTTGAATCTTGCCAATTAAGCACTTACAAAACCTGATATAGGTTATAATTGTCGTTCAGATACATGACTTTGATGTTAATTTACTGTAAATTGACTGACTGTGTCATTAATTAATGATTCACAGTGGATTGCATGAATTAGCAACAACTGTATCATGCTTATTGATACTCGGTGTAGCTAACAGCTGATACAATTATTGCAATACTGTTTTGTATCCAATAAAACACACATCATCTTGTACATTCTGATCATGAGACCGATATTAAAAAAAATATTACTGAAAAAATTAAAACTAATCGATTATCAAATGCGGTGGCTTCTATGTACTTTGTGGAAATATCTTCTTCTTCGTCTTTTGATAGATCTATGATCTGTTTCTACAGGTCCTGGGACGAGGATATCCAGCTCTCCCTCCATCTCTTTGATGATCTTCCCGGTGGTCGGCGTCCCTCTGGTATTTCGCGCATTGCAATCTTTGGCAGCCTTTCTAGATTCATCATCTCTACATGATCTCTCCAGTAATAAATTTTTAATCTAATATATTTCCAGTAATATATTTTTAAGAAATATATTTTTTTATAATAAAAGTTGAATAAAACAAATGAGTCCGTTTTTATTAAATCGTTTTATTTGTGTTCCTATAATGTTTTTTTAATTACTTTATCTTGGTAAATTTACGTTATAAATATGTCATTTTTATATTATAATATTTACATATTTATATTAATTTATAAACCAGTTAGCCATATACGTAATCTATGTAACAAATATTCCCATTTAGATGACAATTTCACTATTCAGTACTATGTAATGTGGAAAGTTATAATTTTACATTTTAAGCGTATTTTAACCGAATTATTATGTAAATAACATATAAAAGAACTTGAATGAAACACACCAAAGTATACAGAGTAAAAAAATATACATAGAAGTCAAAGACGTGTAAATAAAAAAAACTTATTAACAACACACCCCCCCCCCCTTCAAAGCACGAGTGTAAACTCTTTTTGGGGGTAATATTAATTAAAATTCGAGGATTTAAAATTGTGAGATCTTATACATAGATACTTAATATTGATTTCTTTACGGCATTTGCCATTTACAGGAAGTTTTCACAAAATATAGTAAGTACATAATGTGTGAAAATACATACAAAAAAACAAAGATATCCACTCTATAAACAATGAAAATGAAAACAAAGAAAAAGAAATATAAAGAAAAATGTATACAAAATAATAAGCAGAATAACAAATTTAGGTATAAAAGAACAAAGAAACATAATAGGAAGTATTAAATATTAATACAACGAAACACAATCAATGGAATCTAACACGTAGGGTATTCCTGTATTTATTAATATTGCCCATATACGGATCCATAACATTAGCATATTCATTACTCAATCTCTGAATTCTGTTTAATGCAGAATAAATTGTGATGCGCTAGTGTGCGGGAAATTATATGTGTGTATATTATGCTAATAAAATGGTTAGTATAATGACATACAGTCAAAACAATAATGTATACAGGATAAACAAGGATTGTATTCCAATATAAAAATTTGGAATTCCGTTTTTTTATCTCCTGAGATAGAGACAGCGTGGTTTTTCCTAAACATGTCCATAACATACACAATAGTTAGTCATTGTCAAATATGTATAAAATATTATGCGAAATAGTATTATGTAAATTAATCGATGACTTAACATTTAAGGAATCCGTAAGGTCGACAATTTTTTGCGCTGACATAAGACTTATTTTGTTGTTTATTATATTGTCCAAAATATTAAACAAATCAATATAATTAATCATATTATGTCACACGCTTCTACACAAAGTCAAGTTTCACAACTGAAATATGTCACTGAACTGTTGGTGTTGTTTAAGACGTACGTGCTTTTTATATTTGCAGTGTATAATCTTCAAATAGTACCTTAATATTTATATACCTCGTCAACCTTGAAGGCAAAATATGATGTAAAATATAAAGTTACTTTATTTTTTGGCGTATTTTAGATACTATATTAAAAATGAATGATTAATTTAATATTATAAAATATTGGACACAACACAAGGCCTTGGGGAACACCGCCATCGAATATAACTAGAATATTAAGAAACAACTTAAACTTTATTAAGTATTTATATAATAAAGTCAAAGCATTTTCAAGAGTTATAGTTAAGGCTTTCTCAATGATTTATTTTCTATTCCTGATTTTTCTATTCCTAATTTTCCCATTCTGTTCATATCCATTGTCCTGTTCTAAACATCCTAGCTTGTATGCATCTATTTATGTATTTGCTTAATTAATATTGATCGTTTTTTTGTTTGTTTTTATCCTTATTTGGTTTTTTCTATTGTCATTTTGTTCAAAAATATACGGAAGTTTTCCTTGTTTTTGTGTACAAATATATCTCAATATATATATTTTTAAGACCGTATCTTAGTAATTGATGTTACAACCTTGGTTATGTAGTTATTCATTCGTTTTGAGATTTTATGTTTATTTAAAAAAAAACTGTATGTAACCTTGAATTTTTTTAAGAAAAATATTCTTTGTCAGGAAGATCGTTTCGTTTTCGTTTTTATCTTTTTTCGGAATGTCCTTATCAAGTGATATTTTTTTTTCATTCCAGATATTAGGTAACATTTTACGACTAAGGTTTGTATAAACACATTTTTAGTATATTACAAGTAGCAAAAACTATGTTTCTACGTTTATCAACTGAAACAGGCGTAATCAGCCGAAACCATCGTCTCGACAAATGAAATTAATATTTGTGGAACAAATCAGATATTTAAATTCATAATACCTTTTATCATCCTCGATGCAATACAAACTCTGAAAAGCACTCTTTCATTTACAGATACTAACAAACTTTAAGCAGATTGATATTTTTAACTCAACTGTACAAACAATTAAACAAATATTGAATACCATCTCACACACTCAACAGATAACTTAATCTCCTTTCAACTCCTTCTCATTTTCACCTTATTTTTCCTCCCAGTTTTCCCTTCTCACCACCGTTCACCAAAGTACATGTTGTATTTGTCAATAGTTTTAATTGGTCTAATTTTATCTTTCCTTATTTTTTGAACTTATTGTCTATGTAAACTGTTAATATTCCCAAATAAAATAAAATGAATCTATAAATAAAATCTTAAAAAAATAACTCATACGTTTTTATTGTCCACATAAGAAATTAGAATAATACATTTTAAGGTATCACGCCTTATTTAAATTATGATTGTTAAAAAATCTCACATAAGATCGTTCATGTTTTTACAACCCATCAGTCAGCATCATTCAAAACATTACTTAAATCCGAAAATAAACCTATCTACTGTTTACGATTAAATCTTAAATAAACTTCTACACGCGTATTTAAGCGAAGTTTTCTTGTCAAAACGTTGAGTTGAGAATATAAACGACGTATTTGTGACTGACGAGGGAAAGGTTTAATAGATAAATAGAGAAACTTCATTGCCAGATGTTAAAATTATACTTACTTAGATACTTGGTGTTGGCCAGATACTATTATTATTAGTTTGAAATTCTGTAACTCACTTTCTAATAAAGGTTCGAGTTAAACGTTTCAAACGCCTTATTGAAATAACACATTATAATTGCTAAATCAATACACAATTTCTTGGTATATGGTCATATAAATTTTGAACTGTCCTCCTAATTTATTAATAATGGTTCAATTCCCAGTGAAAATTAAAAATAAAGCGATTATTAGATATTTGAATAAAGTTTTGAAAGATGAAATTACAGAGTATAAATGAAGTGTTGTCTTTGGGAAACAAATCAGTTCTAAGATAAAGTAGGTACTTAACAAAAAATAAAATATGAAGTCGATCGAACTTATCATTTGTGTGCACAGAGGATACAAAATTCCACTCATCATATGCCATATTATATTAAAAGCTATCACAATGAAACTCATAGTATGCACTCCATTTAAATAATCCATGTAAAAATGTGTTTTCAAATTCAAGTTAGATGACATAAATGTAAAAAAATATTTTTTAAATTGTTAAATCATGACATTTTACAAAACATATGATTTTCGTATATCTTCGTACGACGTTTTTGATATCATCGTACGAAGATATACAAAAAAAACTTATAAGTATAAACCCAATAATAAAAGGGACCTGTTTATCGACCTTGAGGCACCCCAACGAATTCGTTCCGCTGTCTGAAAGTGCTGATATGGAGTCGCTCACAATACAACTGCCCCCAGACAATGAACCTTCGTGTGACGTATGGGTAAAGGGAATAACAATCCAGTTCGCACGCAGACACCCACGAGAAAAAAACAACACCTTACATCCACTTACTCACATCAAAATGTCAGAATTGTTCAAAGGTCAAAGGGAATTCAAAGACCCACATAACCATCTGTAGAATAATTTGATGAAAGGATCTTGAAGTACGAATTTCAAAGCACCCATCAAATAAAACAGCAGGTTTAATAAATATTTTACCTACATTTAAAGAAACCAAATAACCATTTAAAAAGATTATTATATATTAATTTAAAATAAAATATATTCGTCGACCTTCGTGACTCAGTTGATAAGCTATCTGATTCAAGGGTTGCAGGTTCGATTCCCATCGGAGTCACAATTTTGAATTGTGTTTTCAGCCTGGATCTGTGAGACTATTAATATCGTTCGTCTCCAGAATGTTGCAACTTGATATTGGGTGCGTGTTAAATTAGTGTTTGACATCATACCAGTTAGTTGCCCAAGAAGTAATATAAAAAAAATACCAAATAAAACTATCGTAATTTCTGACTTATCAAAATATATTTAGGAAGGTTAAATAAAAAAATATATACTCTTGAGAAAATTATCCTAATATCACCATAAAGAGTTTATTTTTCTTTATAATCAGTTCTATTCGTTATGCAACAATTATTATGAACAGAGTATTGTTAACAGTGTTATTAATCTGTACATGTTACATAAATGTAATTAATTTATATTAATAACTCTCCACTGCTGTGTAATAGTGGAGAGTTATAATTTCACAATTTTTAAACGTTTTTTAAACACGAAAAGATCTAACACAGAGATCGCTCCCAAAAGAGAAATGTCACAAAAGATACTAGAATTCATACAAGATATTCGATCATAACTGTCAATCATCATGTAATTCTTATAAAAGGTTCAATTTTTAATGATGCATTAATAATACATAATGAGATGAATGTGTTTATTGTCTCTGTATTGGCGGTTTTTTATGACGCCTCACCGCCGTCCAACTTACTAATGATATTAATTGCAATAAATAAATAGTATATTATGTTAATTTTATTCTTCATCTATCTGTTGTGCAAAATAATACGTTTTTCCGGGACATCTACAATCCGGGTTTCAGGAAAAGCACTACGTCGCTTATAAGGGTCACCGTAGACAAGGTGGAGATAGCTCTGATGATCGCCAACCTCAGCAAAGGAGACAGAACTATAATATTGCAAGACTTAGCATTTACATAAGTGTTGCAGATCTTGGTCTTATACACAAATACAATGCGATACCAAGGTTGTGTTCAGATACATCACTCGACGTCGGATGTACCCGAATTATGGCGTTTTTCACACCAATCTCACTAAAAGCTTTCGAGCGGCATTTCAATTTTAACGCAGAATCGAGCGTTATAAATTTGTCAAATGTCATTTATCATACATGTGTCTTTTTATGTTATATTTTCATCGAAAGACAACGACTGGGCAGTGGGCAGTGCACTCTGACCGTTTATTGGAAATTTTTGAATGATATTTTTATAAATTGACCTCTTTGTGAATGCATATTGTCATCATAAATAATGTCAACTGACCACAGAAACAAATAGAAGCCATAGATTTTTATTGATTCAAAAAGTGAGTCATGGAATATCGCGCGTTTGACGTTTTGGTTGGCAACATATTTCAGTTTTACTTACGTTTCAACACATCCTAGATAACTATTCTCTAAACCTTAATAATTAAAATGTTTTTTTAGACAAACAAATCCGAAAACACTTCACATTAATATAGTTTAAATACTCGGCGGATATTTTGTGGTTGTTCATATTAACCGTTTTGGCATGTGAATTTTGCCCTAAACCACTATATTTTGAGTCACTATGCGACATGTTTCGGCAGGACAGCACTGCCGAAACATGTCGCATAGTGACTCAAAATATAGTGGTTTAGGGCGAAATTCACATGCCAAAACAATTCACATTAGTCGTTATTTTCTATAGAAAAACGATGTGGTCTGGAACCAAAACGTCAAAAATTCCCTCGGAAAAATGACTCACTTCGATTCACACAAAATTTGCTAACTACGACATCTAGTATATTATAATAAAAATCTATGATAGAAGCCATCTTACCACAGATAAAATATTCAACAGATACTTTAGCTGTCAGAGCGTTTTTCACCCGACAATTTTACAGAGCGTTTGGTGCGTATGCCACAGAGTTTCTTTCGAGCGTCTGTTTCCGGTCATTATGAACGCAGCTCAAGACTGACTTCTAATCGCTGGTATTCCATAGCATCAAAAGGCAATCTTTATCTCAAAAACCTGCAACGTGACTCTTTCTATGATGAGTTTTCGTGCTATAATCTTTGCAAAGTTAATAAGCTATCATCATTTGAATTGATATAACATTTTAACGTCAATTGTATTTTTTTCGCTGAATAATCAACATAATATGCAAATGATGATGATTTTATTACAATCGTTGGGTTATGTATGTAATCAAGAATTATTGTACAATTATATACTGCGGCAATTCATGTGTATATATCAGGAGAACATGACCTATCGAAGGTCAGTACATCAGGTCTAATCAGTTAAGTTAACTTTTATTTCACGTGCACACATTTGGACAATCTACCGTATAATATGTTGTCCTGATAGTTCGTGACAAGAAGTCTTCATTTAGGTTAAATATTTTCACAAATAAAACGTAATTTGAAATTTCACATAAAATACCTTGGTAGCGCAAATTAGTTAAATATCAGACATCCGAGTCAAAGGTTCCCGGTTCGTTTACCGATGAGGACACAGTTTTTAATTGTGTTTTCACAGTTGTAAACTGTGAATCTTCCATTCACATTCGTCGATTGTTCTTTTTGCACTATGGAGCCGAGATTACCAATCTAAAGGGCTCCATGAGCTACTTTACGAGTTATGCATTTAGCGTTATGCAAAGGAGGAAGGAGCCGTATACAGTCCCCATATGCTCGTGGTGGTGGGTGTAAAAGAAAATCCGACGCTTAGGTATCTTAGTAACTAATATATCATTGATTAAAGTCACATTGCAAATAGTGAGCGGTCCCACAATCCCCAGAATGTGGCAACTTGTGATTGGGTGCGTGTTAAATGAACACTTGCCATAGTAGGTACTCGAGAAGCAGTAAAAAATATATGTATAAGAAATAACTTATCGAATAACCCAATAGTTGTTTTGTCTGAAACTGGATTTATATTTCCTGTAAGGTACCTATTCAAAACTAGAAGTTTCTATTTCGTACACGTGAAGAAGTCTGTTCGATTGATTCAAAGTACGATGTTGACCTCCAAAGCTACAAAAATAGAATGGTTAACAAAAAAAATGTATCAGGATAACAGAAAACAATATAGGTACTTCAGCAACCGTATTGTGTATGAGATTCTTAATATATATAAAAATCTCGTGACACGATGTTCGTACACGCTAATCTCCGAAACCGCCCAACTAAAATAAATAAATATAGGTATTTAAGGGGGGACTGCTGCCAACGTACCTATTTTTCAATTTGATATACCATCATTATTTCTTATCAAATCGTTTTGAAAAAAATAATTTAGATAGTTTGGATATTAATAAACAAAAATATACCTTAACTTTTTGATAATGTTATGCATAAATTCTTGTAGAAAAATAATGGCATACCCCGATTTTCAACGTTTATCAAATATTTTTAATAAACTGTAAGGCGTAGAGTAATATTTTTTTTTTTAATTAAAGAAGTCAAAAATATCTAGAAAAATATGATGGGACGTTGCATTAATGCTTCAGATTTAGTAAATAAACCTTAAATACATTTATTTTCCATTCAGCGCCATTGCGTAATAAAAGTTTTTTTGGTTTATTTACTTAACCTGATGCGTTAATGCAACGTCATATCATATTTTCCAGGTTTTTTGTTCTTATATATTTATAAAAAAATATAATGTTCTATACCTTATAGTTTTTTAGAAATTTAAGATAAATGTCTTAAATCGGGGTATGCTTATTATTTTCCTACAAGAATATATACAGAACATAATCGAAAAGTTAAGGTATATTTCTCTTTACTAATATCCAAACTAACTAGGTTATTTTTTCAAAATGTCTCGTTTAGTAATAATGATGGTATATCAAATTGAAAAAATAGGTACGTTGGCAGCAGTCACCCTATTAAATATTTATAAAAAAAACCTTATGCGTTTTAATATTCATACAATTTCGCAACAATAATCGCTAGACGCAAAACAGTATAACAGTGTTTGATTGCAAATTACCAATATAAAACATCCATATTATTATTTGCTTATTTAATTTTCCTTGAAAATACTACGTATAAAAAATAGATGTATACAAAACCAGAAACCATTAAATACTTTATCGGTTCAGCTATACGAGTAGGTACGTACTACGCTTTTGATAGTAAAATATTTAACAGTGTTGTTATCAGAAGTAACGGGATGTGTTTACCGCATTAATCATGATTTTTACAGCATTGCTGGTCACAAATTAATAATATTTCCTTCTATTTGTTTATTTATTTTTTATTTTATTTTGTCAACAAATATTTTTTCTCTACAATTTATTAATGGACCTCTATTACACCTGAAGTTAAATTAATTTTAACTTTTATTTTTTATCTTAGCAAATGAGACAGAGGGGGCAAGTCTCGAAACCCTCGGTATTACCCATATCATGGATATAATTATTAAGTATATGGAGTTCTATAATATCTTTAGGTGTCATAGAACTCCATATAATAATAAATTATATCCATGATATTATGGGTAATCACTAGGGTTTTGATTTCGCCGGTAGGACCAGACATTCTAAATTATATTTGTATTTTTACTCCTCACTAACCCAAGAGGATATAGTGGGGAGTTCGCAATTAATATAATTTATTTTTATTGCAGATTATCAACTACTATCTAGCTGAGATTGTATTTTTTTTTTTATTATTTATTTCTTCATCACACCATATAAATAATCTTCATTAAAAATAGATAACTGCTGCCCAACTAGGTATACCTGTTCTAGAGCTAGCAGTGTACATATTATTATATTTCACAGGAGTAAATTTTTGCATTTTTAAAAAGTATCTAAACAATATAAACTTAACTATTATACACAGATTAAGAAAAAAAAATCGAATTCAGGTCATCATGATATGCATATACATACATATTGTGTATGTAGGTATCATGTAATTTTTATTTGTTAATTGCACAAATAATCTGAAATAGTATTTCTTGGGAATACTGAACTGACAGAGCATAAGTATTAGATAATGATCCGTTATTCATTTCTTTCTTCAGTCGCGCCTCAAATCAAATCAAGACAGCACAAAATTTATATTAAAAAAAAATTAGGATTTTTTGGACTTGTATTCTGAAAGTTTCATGACAACGTATCTGTGTGCGCGCGCGCTATGTACTATTTTTTTTTGCAGATTATCAACTAGTATCATGCTGAGATTGTATTCTGAAAGTTTCATCACAATGTATCTGTGTGTGTGTGCTATGTACGGCGTATTTATTATACTTTATCGATTATAGACTAAAGTACTCATTCGATTCTTTTCAAATTTTGCTTATTTGTATATCTATTACTCGCTTAGACTCCATTAGATTTTGAAGGATATCTGATAAGTGTTTCTCTAATTTTTCACTGCCAAATATTTCAAAGTGACCCCAAGCTCAGGAAACTTTAAATTTGATATTTTTATTTTCAAATTGTTAAAAAGGCACATCACTTTCATAAAATGAAATGCATTAAGAAATTATCAAGTTTTCATAATGAAATATTTGAATCAAAAATAATTTAACAAACACGTTTAACATACTTACAAAGATTGAATATTTTGTGGAGAGACATCGCTTCGGTTGGAAGAAATTTCCTGAATGGCAATAAGTCCGCTAGTTTGCAATACATACAGAATGATAGTTAATATATAACCAAGTATCAAAGGATGCCAAAGTTGCCATTCATAACGCCATCGTAGTACCAACCTTGACGTATGCAAGTGAAACCTGGACATGGCAGAAGACGCATGAAAGCAGAATAAATGCAGTTGAAATGAGATCGCTAAGAAGAATTTGCAATAGAACGATGTATGACAGAGTAAGAAATGAGGACATAAGGAAAGAATGTAAGTTGAAGAAAGATGTCATTACTAGAATGAAGGTGAACACATTGAGATGGTTTGGTCACATGGGGAGAATGAATGAGGAGCGCCTGACGAAGAAAATATACAGAGCGGAAAGGAATTGAATGAGAGGTCGGGGACGCCCAAGAAAGGGATGGAACGACCATGTGAACGATATTCTGAAAGACGGAAATGTTAGAAGTGTGAGCAACAGACGAACATGTATGAGACGATGCATGAATGTGGACGAGGCGAGAAATGCGTGCCAGGATAGAAAAATGTGGCGTTCGGTTCTCTCTGCCTACCCCGCAAGGGACATGGCGTGATGGTATGTATGTATGTATGTATTATTCGTTTAAACGCTATTAATCTGATTGTAACCGATTAGTTTGGGGGCTCGCTGCTGATATCATAATATTATATACTAAACGGAAATGCTTGTGTCGTGAATGGATTTGGACTGGACTGAATAAACTATTAGGCCCCATTCATAGCCATTTTACACCCACCGATTAACTAAGTGTTTTATTATGTAAACAAAGCTTAACATTAGACTATTGTTATAGGATCAGATCATATCATTCCATTGAATAATATTCAAATTTTATATTGTCATATAATAAAACGTGAGCATTATGTATTTAAAAGGTTTGCAAAATTTACCTACAATTAATTCCTGTATGGTAATGATATTGACTAGATTTGCAAAATTTTTATGATCCATTATTTTATTATTAATACACAAAACAAATATAAGATAATATATGAACTGACTAATAACGCCCCACCTAGGCAAAAGCCTGTTCTAGAACTGTTATTTTACACAGTTCAGTATGTAAGGTGAAACTCGCCTCCAAAAAATTGAGCGTACTATGTATAATAGAGCGCGTAGATATTTTACTAAGACCCAGATCTGTATACTCTACAAAGCGCAAATACGTCCAATTATTGAATATGGCAGTCACCTCTGGAGCGGCGCCCCCCAATACCTACTGAATACCCTCGACGCTGTCCAAAGGCGTGCTATACGTCTGATTGATGATCCATCACTGACTGATGGATTGCAATCACTAGAACACAGACGTAAAGTCGGTATTTTAAGTTTATTTTATAGATACTACCACGGGAATTGCTCAGAAGAACTTGCATCTTTGGTCCCTCCTCCACCCACTCGCAACAGAGTCACTCGCTTTACTCAATCGCAGCACCCATTCACAGTGGACCTTCAACATATACGAACAAGTCGCTTCTCGAACTCCTTTATTAATACAGCAGCCCGACTGTGGAACGATCTTCCGAATTCTGTGTCCACCTTCGTACAATCCGGGTCTTTTTAAAATCCGAATTAATAAACTCTTTTCTAGATTGCAAACCCATCCCAACGCTACGTAGTGCGCTTCTTCGGAAGAGTAAAATGGACCCAATTCCTAATAGCTGGTGTCCCCTACGTAGACATGTTAAAAAAACTGTAATTTTCATATTTTCATATTTTCACATGTCATGTTATAAAACAAGAATAAAATAAATTATACAAAGACACAAAAATAATCAATTGTACAAAATATTGAAAAAAATAAATATAAATATTTAGTATTGACAGAAACAAAAAAATGGGAATATGTAAACATATATGACATGTGCTGGGTCAGAAGTCACGGGCGGATTTATTTTATTTTATTGTATTAATTTTCTCTCCCCAACACTACACTAGTCGAACTTCATGGCACAGTGGCATCTTACTGAAGTGAAGAGCGAAGGGTCCCAGATTCGATTCCAGTTGAAAACACAGTTTTTATCTGTGAAACGATAAACCAAATGTGTCTCCAGAATGTGACAATACACAATTTTTAAGTCAGTCTCTCGACGGGTATCATGTAGATACATACATAAATACCATCGCGCCATTTCCCTCGCGGGGTAGACAGAAAGAACCGAACGCCACTTATTTCTATCGTGACACACATTCATCGCCTCGTCGACATACATACATCGTCTTATACATGTTCGTCTGTTGTTCACGCTTCTAACATTTCCGTCTTTCAAAATACCGTTTACATGGACGTGCCATCCCTTCCTTGGGCGGCCCCGACCTCTCGTTCCATTCCTGTCCGCAATGTACACCTATATTTTCTTCGCCAGGCGTTCCTCATTAATTCGCTCCATGTGACCAAACCACCCATGTAGATATTCAGATTATAACTATTGCGACTCGCGAGAGCGAGTTCAATTACAATTCGCGATAATATTATACAGTCAAAAATACGATCGAACTCCTGACAGCTAAGTACATAGGTTAATATTACAAATATTATTAATGTAAATGTTTATTATTGTATTAATAGTTGCGTATTGTCGGCCTTCGTGGCTCAGTTGATTAGGTATCTGACTGCTGATCCAAGGGTCCCAAGTTTGATTCCCGGTGGAGACACAGTTTTTAATTGAGTTTTCAGTCTGGATCTGTGAGACTATTAATATCGCAAGTCTCCAGAATGTGGCAACTTGTTATTGGGTGCGTGTTAAATAATTATTTGACATAATACCTGTTTATTGCCCGAGAACCTACATAAAATAAAAAAATAATCGCAAACTCAATCGAGTCAATGATATTTTATGTCATTTTTTAATAATCATTTTACCAATAGATGGAGTTATAAAAAAGTTTCTTCGTCACTTCATAGATAGTGTTAGTGTTTTTCAGCTTATTTTCAAGTGAATGGTTTTTGAATGACATTTATAGAACTATCAAGAATTGAATTGATAGGGAACTCAATAAAAAGGAAACGTTACCCAAGCGCAAAAATCGATCACGTAAACCAGCCGATGACAGGTCGTAAACCCTGTTCTTAAGTCCAACTTCATAAATATTGAGATATTGAAAAAACGTCATAAAAAATATTATTCTTATGGTTTTGTTAAAAATAACACGTTGAAAATATGAATGTATTTTGGATTAGCGATATATGTGTGCCAGGAAAGGACTGTGTGGCACTCTATTCTCGCTGACAGCACGTCTGCTTTGGACGAAGTCGATATACTTAATTTTTTTTAAGAGAGTGACTGCTGCCAACGTACCTATTTTTTCAATTTGAATTTGCATCATTACTACAAAACGAATCATTTTGAAAAAAATAACCTAGTTAGTTTGAATATTAATTAAGAAAAATACACCTTAACTTTTTAATTATGTTCTGTATATATTCTTGTAGGAAAATAATAAGCATACCCCGATTTTTGACATTTATCTTAAATTTCTAAAAAACTATAAGGTATACAGCATTATATTTTTTTATAAATTAAATAAGATCAAAATATCTGGAAAAATACGATGTAACGTTGCATTAATGCATCAGGTTAAGTTAATAAACCAAAAAAACTTTTATTTCGCAATGGCGCTGAATGGAAAATAAATGTTTTTTAGGTTTGATTATTTACTAAACCTGAAGCATTGATGTGGAATGAATTACTGCAAGTGGCAGACTGGAGGACAGCAGCGGTAGACAGGAGGAGTTGGAGGCGACGATTGATGGAGGCCAAGGCTCGATATGGGCTGTAGAGCCATCGGAAGAAGAAAAAGAAGAAGCATTGATGCAACGTCACATCATATTTTTCTAGATATTTTTGTCTTCTTTAATTTAAAAAAAATATGTTGACCTACGTCTTATATTTAATTAAAAATATAAGATAAACGTCGAAAATCGGGGTATGCCATTATTTTTCTACAATAATTTATACAGAACATTTTCAAAAAGTAAAGATATAAAATCAAAAAGTAACGTTTTGATAAGAATTAATGATGGTATATCAAATTGAAAAATAGGTACGTTGGCAGCAGTCCCCCCCTTAACATTAGAATTTAACAATTAATTGAACAAAAAAAATATTTTTGAATATTTTTATCTATAATATAAATATTTAAAATACAAATTGATACGTTTTCCTCGAATCTCGTAGACATTTCAAATTAAAAACCCATGTCGATTTAAAATTACTTTCGGTAAATGTTTAGTACATTTCAACGATTAGTGTTTATGGTAAGTAAAGAAATATTAATTATCTCTGAGAGAAAATGGTGTTTTGGCACGACCATATAAATCATGAAGTATGGTAAAATCACAACTAATAATATCATATTACAATATATTATATAAAAAAATAATATGAAAGAGGCAAAATAATATATTACATCTATTTAAATATATCTAACTAAAACAAAGTCGGGTTAGTTAGACTATTTATAACTCAAGAACGGCTGGACCAATTGTAATGATCTCTTATTTTTTGGATTCGTCTCCGCCCCAGATAACATAACTAATAACTATAAAATATCGGAAAAATTAACGAAAAAAAAAAACATGTAAATAAACTATACGTCTGGTACATATTATGCAAACAATATAACTTTTGAAATCTAAATAAATTAATCATAAATGGAATGAAAAACTTCAGTGTAGGTAGGCTACCTACTTAACAAATCATTGATAAATTTAGAATAGAAACTCAAGGTAGGTACGTAATAATACTGATTTAAAGCATTAGTACCCCCTATTCAGTAACTATTGTAACTAAAATAAGAACGTTCTAAAATTGTAGATTTTAGATTTACGGTCTTATTTTAGCATTATAAAATATCAACTTGGACTAAATGGAATAGGAACGTACCTATATTGCAATTTTGCGCTAAGTGGTTCATAAATGTGATTTTTTAAGTTAAGGAGCCTTGGGGAAATCGGGCATAAGAAATCTAACTAATACAACTAAGTACGTGTCTGCAATGATTATAAGAAATCTAACTAGTACAACTAGGAAAGAAGAAAGAACTAATGCAACTAGGTGTCTACTATGATTATAAGAAATCTAACTAATACAACTAGGAAAGAAGAAAGAACTAATGCAACTAGGTGTCTACTATGATTATAAGAAATCTAACTAATACAACTAGGAAAGAAGAAAGAACTAATGCAACTAGCTGTCTACTATGATTATAAGAAATCTAACTAATACAACTAGGAAAGAAGAAAGAACTAATGCAACTAGCTGTCTACTATGATTATAAGAAATCTAACTAATACAACTAGGAAAGAAGAAAGAACTAATGCAACTAGCTGTCTACTATGATTATAAGAAATCTAACTAATACAACTAGGAAAGAAGAAATAACTAATGCAACTAGCTGTCTACTATGATTATAAGAAATCTAACTAATACAACTAGGAAAGAAGAAAGAACTAATGCAACTAGCTGTCTACTATGATTATAAGAAATCTAACTAATTCATCTAGGTGTCTACTATGATTATAAGAAATCTAACTAATACAACAAGGTGTCTGCTATGATTATAAGAAATCTATAGAAAAGATCCGGCTCTCTTGTAATTTCTTGCAAGAAATCTAAATAATAAAACTATTTCTCTGGTATGATCACAATAAATCTACATAATACAAGGTGTCCGCTATATTTATAAGAAATCTAAAGAAAAGATACGAAAAAATCCAGCCCTGTATTCTATTAATAATTGCAATAAATCTTAATTTATCTATATCTAATCGATTTCAATAAATTCTTGGCAACATTGAAAGAATATCTTAAATAACATGTGAACTTTTATTTTGTTTTTGTTCGAAGATTATTTAGCATTAGATATATTTTTTTTTATTTTTCCTGGGTTTATTTTTCATATATTTATTTTCTATATCAATATAAATATTTATGTATGTTCCTTAAAAGTATATACTATGGTGCCTAGATTAAGATGTGTATACTGGTTTTGTTAGTTTGTATGTATTGTAAAATATGACTCACTTCAAAACACGAGAAATTCTCTTTTGAAGTTGGGTCATACATATTTATCTTTATTTACCTGTTAATACTATAATATATTGCGTATTTTGCATTGTTTTTTTTTTTAATAAATAAAATATCAAGAAAATAAAACAATTTGTCTGCTATGAATACAATAAATCTGAATAACACATCTATGTTTCTGCAATAATTAAGAAAAATCTAAATAAAACAGTCTACTTTGATAGCAAGAAATCAAATTAAATTTTTAGCTATGCTTGTAAGAAAGCATAACAATGGAACTATTTGTCTGCCAATGACTGTAAGAAATGTAAATAATATGTAGGTATAAGTGTAAAAAGAATAAAAAAAAAGTGAGGTGTAGGAAGGCCAAAACTACGATGGATGGATGAAGTCGAGAAGGGCCTTCAGGTAGCTGGTGTGCGGAATTGGAGAGAAAAAGGCCATAGATAGGGTGCAATGGAGACGATTCCTTGAGGAGGCCAAGGAATCCAAGGAGCCACTGATGATGATGATAAGTGTAAAAAATATATATATTTCAACAGTGTATCACCCAAGAGTATAATCAAGCTGAAAAAACTCATAAATATTTTATCCTGTTTATATTATCGGTACTTAAATATACGTGTTTTCTATTTAGTTTTGATTGAAATAGGGCGCTCATCCTTAATAATAATTATTGGTTCTACGAAACAAAGAAGCCTTAAATTAATAACCGTACCCCGCTTTATTGTCTCCATCTAATTCCCATGAAGTATTTTTATAGTAGAGAGGCGATTTGCGCACACGTGTGATCAAATCAACCTAGCTAAACACCCAAATTCGTCTTCCGCACACCCACCCGATTTTTCTATATGTTTGGCGATAACTATACTCTGTGGACCCAGAAGATCCCAATGAAATACATAAGTATTTACAAATAGTTACTCCTGTGAAATATAATAAAATGTACACTGCTAGCCCTAGAACAGGTATACCTAGTTGGGCAGCAGTTATCTATTTTTAATAAAGATTATTTAAATGGTGTGACAAATAAATAATTAAAAAAAAAAAAAAAATTTCCGATGGCCCATTCTTTTGGACACAGTTGTTCAACAACGGGTCAACCGCAATCATCCCACGAATAAATGGAAACTCCTATGATTATGAAAAGAAAACTGATAAGCAAAATAATTATTATAAAAAATACTTGTAATATAGGTACGAAATAATTACGTGATAGTTAAATACAGTGGTAACCTCTCATAACAATTGTAGATAGTTATTACGCGATGCTGATAAAAGGTTATTGTTAAAAGAAAAACGACGTCAAAAATACAACCAGTTGAACAATAAAATGAGATTGCAATTCTAAAAATTCATAAATTAAACATGAATGTACTGAATGAACGTTTATCATCACAAAAGTTTGAAGTGAATGTAGTAATTGAAAGAGTGTCATGGAAATAAGACCTTTATTTCCATTTCCATTGTTATTTTTTGTAATATTCTCTTGGGATCTGTGTATACACAGAATTTCTTTCATTTAAGGAAAGAAATTTTAAATTATTAGAAGGTAGACAAATTAGAGGCAGCCCCAAGCAAAGAAAGCTGGATTACACACAAGACGACATAATGGCGATCGGATTATCAAACTGGACGGTGGATGACAAGAACGGCTGGAGAAGAATTTTGGAGGAGGAGCACATTCAACGCTGTAGCGCCATGATGATTTTTTATAAAACAAAAATATCCACATCATTATAAAATGTTTTTTGTTTTCTGACTTAAAGAAACTAATTGCGTACCTACTAAACAAAAATTTGATGGTATTTGTCTAAACGATAACTCAAAACTGTGTGTATTCAGTCTTTAGAGTTAAAATAATGGAAAAATGATGAAAACGAAGCTAAGTAGTTGATGAATGCTGAAACATTTGCAAGATCTAAAAAAACATCATTTAAGGTTAGCGGAAGACAATATGGGAATTGCTTAAAACTGAATAAAAGTGGTTCCTACCTTTAGCCCAGCCGGTGAGAACGTTTCCCAAGTAAGCAACCTTGAAGACTGGATCAGGTTCGCTAATGTTAACGCTGCTGTGCCTCTTCAACAGCTTTCCAAGACCTCTGGACAAAGTCTTGAATGTCTTTGCTTTAAAATCCTTGTTTGGTGCTGGATTCGCGTCAGAATTTTCCACGTTTTTGGGCGCAGTCCTAAGAGTGTGTTCCGCGAGCTTTTGGGTGATTAGCTTCGGAATCGTCGGAAATGACCTGCGCCTTTCCGAAAGCACCGTTTTTGCCTGAAAAACACTGTAAACATTGGAATTCTTCTTGTACAGGTGCGCGTTGTTGAAAGCCTTGATCAGATCGGAGAGTTCCTGACAGTCTTGATCCTTAGACGATTCAGAGTCATCTTCGATTTCGAGGTTGTTTGTTATCTTTTCAGGCTGTTCCTCTGCGTTGTCGAACTTCAAACGAGTGTTTCCCGTGTCTATCGAAACGGTTACGTTTATTTCAAGGGTATCTTTGGCCACGTTGTTATTGTTCAAACAGTCAGAATCGCCTTGATTCGTCGCCGAGTCATTTTCGTTGTACAATAGCGTCGAACTCAAGTATTTGATGCCCTTTCTGAGACTTGACGTCTTGAGCATGAGGTTCTGCTCGCTGGAGCTCCTCGTCTTGAGCACGTGAATCTTGCTAAAGTTGACGGCCGTGTCCGTCTCGTCCACTCCGACGAACCGCCCGGTGATCTCGTCCAATTGTCTCGCGGCGCTCTTGTCGTCCGCCTGATCACTTTCTACCGGCTTGTAATCAGCCTGACCCCCTTGCAGCTTATCGACGGCGGCCGACTCAGCGCCAGAGTTCCTCAGCTCTCCGTTGGCCGTTTTACATCTGTTCTTTCGCGCTTCCGCGGTGTTTTTGTGTGCCATTTTGTCGGCTTCGACAACCAGTTTTTAATTTGATTCAAAGCGGAACATTTTACGCAAACATCGCACTGGATAAACACAAAGAAGTAACTTATATAAATGTAAATATTACATGTCTGATTGAGCGAGATCGTACGGCCGAACGGAAGTTTCAAAGTAATGTTGAATCAGAAATACACATAAACATTCCAACGAGCGCATTAACATTTACCTGAGAAGCGATCAAGGCGCTAATGGAAGTTAACAATATACAAACTTAGCGTATTTCCTTTTACCTTGCGAGGAATAATATACAATTATCAATTAACTTCCGTCGAAACTCGACGATATTAATTCAACTTTCAACAACTTCGATTACCGTAAACACAAACTTAATACACTGCACTATTATAAGCGAGCACTCTCAGATTATCAAAGACTTTACGTACACCTACGTACTCCGAGAACACCCTCAACTTTTTTCTGTTTTGTTTCTTTGCATTGTGTTGTAAAAGTAAGACAACTAACATAACTTGTGCCGATTGTGCATCGCATGGGCGACAGCACTCGGAAACTAACCCACGAGCACTTAACAATAACTCATTAAGGTATTATTTTCACATAAATAATATTTTCGTTGAACTATTATTTTTAAAGTCGCGATATCGCGCGATGGAAAAGCGGCGTGGAATATTGTTATCAGACCGGCGGTTAGACGGCAATTGCCAAACAAAACCAGAAACCAGTTAGCGGGCCCGCGCATTGCCCGAGATGGCCACACGAAGGCGGCCGACTTGACCCGAAGAGTGACGAAGGCTCCCATAGAATCTATCGCAGGTGTATACAACATACGATTCATGAATGCATTTTAATATGACATAGATTTAATAATATTCATCATGAACTACCTAACTGTGCAAACGGAACAATTTTGATATTAATAAAACAAATAAATTGATCGGAATATTTTTCATTAATTCATACCATCATGGCATGTCCCACAATGTGGGATAACCAGCGGCAGGTGTGCGAGCGTGCATGACCTTAAATAAAAGATAGCACGACACATGCGTCCCTACTATAACAATAAATAATAATCAAATTTATACAGCGCCGTTTTATGGTAAAAGACAATTCCAAGGGCGCTTTTGCTTATTTCTTGGCTCTGCGAAATATAGAAGTCTTAAGCAATTTACAGAAAGCCCCAAAACTCCACGCGCCTCGGAAAGCCATTCATTCCATTTGATAGGTCCGTTAACATTAAAACCACGATCGAAGTAATCCGCTTTATTGCCTCTATCCAATTCATTTAAAGAATTGGTATTCTGTGATTCTGACGATCTCTACGTCTCTCTGGTGGTACATTCCTCTGAAATAGTTCTCGAATAAAGTGCACATTCAAAAAAATATACCATAAAATAAAGCAGAAATTGCTTACGAATAATCAATCCGCCACATTATGTTGAACTAGCTTCTATTAGGTTTAAATTGTTAATATTATTATTATACACATATTTAAATAATTGTAACTCTTAAGTGTTAAGGGATCTCACTAAACTGCAGCTCGTATTCTCTCTTTAATGGCATATTTTGTTACCTTGCATTCTTTCCTTTTGTCCTCATTTTTTATCATACCACACGTCCTCTTTTTACAAATTCCTCTTGGCGATCTCATTAATACAGAATTTATTTTGCTTTCATGCGACTTCTGCCATGCCCAAGCTTCACTTTGTATCCTCTGAAATAATATATTATATTAACTTTTAAGTTAGTTTGCTCTGACACGAGGCTGTGCAAAATTGAAAATGTCGTGAAATGGGATCGAAGGTTCTGGAACGAACACGTACCGAGAATGACAGATGAACAGTCAAAATGTTCATCTGTCCCAAGAAACCAGACTTTCAGAACGTCCTTTCAAGAGATGGCTATCCACGTCACAGTTGACGCAGAACTTTAACAGGCCAATAGACCTAAAAAGAGACGAGGAAGAAGATAAAACATTTCAATGTTATTTTTTAATAGATCTTCAAAAACAGAATGAATAATAATAGCAATGAAAAATATTTGAATGGGTAATATTGAAACTCGATCGGTGCGTTTGTTGAATTTCATTTTTAATCAATACTTTTAAAGAAGTGCATAATATGGGGATCGACGTAAAAAAAACATATCCTCGTACTCTGTACAAGTGGCGAGTATTTTTCTAAATGGCTATTTCTTCTGTCCAGGCCCCCCAGACAACGTGTCATTTAGCTCAAGAAAAGATAACTCAATGTATGGAAGTGACAGTTGTCACGTGACTGACATCTGTCACTTTCATACATTGAGTTATCTTTTCCTTTTTCTTTTCTTGAGCGAAATGACACGTTGTCTAGGGGGGCAGGAAAGCAAGATTTGCGTGAGAAAAAATCTTAAATTAAAAATTCATCTGCCGGGAATCGAAACCAAGACGCCGATCCCGAAGCCAATGGCTTACCACTTATACCACAGCGTTCGATAAAGAAGAGACAGAGAGTCGGAGAATTCAACAAAAATATAAAAATGTCCCTATCGACAATAAAAGGTTGTCGACCTCTGACGTATGTAATAGTAGCAGGTAGAAAATGCAGCTTAAGGTGTGTAACGTACACAGCATGTTTAAAAACGACCACTAAAGTACTCGCTTATATTTTTTGATCACCTTGTATTTGTTTTGTTTACAACGATGCAATAACTGATCAAAATATTTAAAGGTGCTTCTGTGCAGCCCAAACCCATGAATAAATATCAAATGATTTCATATAATTTTTGTATATTATGAATATTATTTATATTTCGTATATTATGAATATTATTTATATAATTTTTGTTACATTTTATGAACTTATAATAAATTAAGTAGGTATTTGACAATTTCGCGTAGAAATATTTGATACAATTTTTTTGAAACAATATGCCAAAGTGATAATCAGTTCTTGTCATTTAAAGGGACTCTGTGTTTTTAATCGAAATTCAATGATTCTATATTGTAATATTTATTTTTTCTCACTACTCCAAGGGTTAATGTGGAGTTATTTTTTTATTTCAAAGTTTATTTATTTTATTGCAGATTATCAACTAGTATCATACTGAGATTGCATTCTGAAAGTTTCATCACAATGGCGGGTACGCGTGTTTTATTTATTTTATTTTATTTTATTGATTTACAAGTTTATTCTACTTTATCGATTATAGACCAAAGTACTCATTCGATTCTATTCAAAATTTGCAAATTTGTATATCTAATACTCGCATAGACCCCATTAGATTTTGAAGGTTATCTGTTAAGTGTTTCTCATTTTTTTTACTGTCAAATATATCAAAGTAACCCCAAACTCAGGAATCTCTAAATTTAATATTTTTTTATTTTCTAAGATTTCATTTGTTAACATTTTCTAAGATTATTTTGTTCCATAACGGCATATCCCACAATGTGGAGTGACCAGCGACAGATGTGCGGGTGTGAACAACCATATGAAAGGAAGTACGACACGTGCGTGTATGCCCACACACTAGTCTCGTTTCACCCCAAAAAGGCACTACATTCAGAATGGATGGCGAACCTCATTGCTGAACTATGGGAGATGTTATTATTGCCTGTTGTAGTTTATATTACCCGGCTCTTACGAGACACCCGATACACTACATTCAGAATGTGTGATGATGAACCTCATTGCTGAACTATATGAGAAATTGTTATTGTTGCCTGTTGTATTTTCTATTACCCGGCTCTTACGGGACACCCGAAACACTACATTCAGAATGTGTGATGATGAACCTCATTGCTGAACTATGTGAGATGTTATTATTGCCTGTTGTAGTTTAATATATTACCCGGCTCTTACGAGACACCCGATACACTACATTCAGAATGTGTGATGATGAACCTCATTGCTGAACTATGTGAGATGTTATTATTGCCTGTTGTAGTTTAATATATTACCCGGCTCTTACGAGGCACCCGATACACTACATTCAGAATGTGTGATGATGAACCTCATTGCTGAACTATGTGAGATGTTATTATTGCCTGTTGTAGTTTAATATATTACCCGGCTCTTACGAGACACCCGATACACTACATTCAGAATGTGTGATGATGAACCTCATTGCTGAACTATGTGAGATGTTATTATTGCCTGTTGTAGTTTAATATATTACCCGGCTCTTACGAGACACCCGATACACTACATTCAGAATGTGTGATGATGAACCTCATTGCTGAACTATTTGAGATGTTATTGTTGCCTGTTGCATTTTCTATTACCCTGGCTCTTACGGTACACTCGAAAGCGATGATAATAGAAAAGAGTGGAAGCACTATTCTATGTCGGTGCCTCACAGCACCGATGTCAAAAAGTTGACTGCATTTATACGGACTCATTACGTCACACCATAACTACAATGTTACTATTTTTTACAGTAAATTAAATTATCTAGTTGGGGTGATTCGGTTTTTTTCGATATTTTTAAAATTTTGGAAATAAAGGCAGTTAAACACATACATTTTGCATAAAATAAATTCTTAGTAAAAAAATGTTTGAGAAACATTGGAATTTTTATAAAAAAAAATTATATGAGATTTCATATTTTTCTATATTTATACCAAATTTCAGCGTAGGTACTAGCTTTAATAGTTTTTGGGATATATGGAAAAATAAAGTAAAAAATCAAAAGTTGATAACCCCTGATTGAAACAAAAATTCAAAATTCAGAGTATTAAAGTTTTGTTGGCCTGTAACTTTCTATATTTTCTGAAATAAGCTCTGTGCATTCAGTGGATCAGAAGTTATAAAGGGGGGACCGACACACACAGACACACTTACAGTGTTTTTTATAAAAATAAATTTGGTTCAATTGAACCCGGTTCAAAGTCTTATTCTGAAATTCAAATATTCTCATATAAAAATAAATAATTCTTGTATGAGAACATTTGAATTTCAGAACTTTGAACCGGGTTCAATTGAACCAAATTTATTTTTATAAATAACAATGTAAATGTTATACTCCGAATTCTGAGTGAATCCATATACAGAACATATATATGCTGCGAAGCCTCTAAATTGGTGTTTTTTGATTTCAAAGCTGGAAACACCGTGAACATGGCTTGATACTTTGTCGACATGTAAAGAGAAATAAATTCTCTTTAACAAAACGACAGTTGGATTACCTGTTTGATGCCCTTCGTAAGAGAACTTCATCACAAGAATAAAAACGAGTGGGTTGTGGCCAAGGCTTAACTCCTCACTAACAAGTCTCTCAAATTTTGTACGGAAAATATTCAGCATTTTCATGAAATAAGTTTGTCAAATTATTTTTGATTTAAATGTTACATTATGAAAACATGATAATACATCAATTCCATTTAAGAAAGTGACATGCCTTTTTAGGAATTTGAAAATAACAATATCAAATTTTAACATTCCGGAGTTTGGGGTCACTTTGAAATATTTGACAGTTCAACAAAATGAGAAACACTATTCAGATATTCTTTAAAATCTAATGGGGTCTAAGCGAGTTTTAAAATATATGTATTCGTCCTTTTCCTCATGACTGAGGAAAACTGCTGCAGTCCACACGTATGGCCCGCCTCCATGCCAATCTGTTTTGGGCTGAACGCAGAGCACCAGTTACCGAAGACCCCATTGTGGACTTAACCAAATCGCTCCATCTGGTCGGTGAGCGACCACGAGATCTCCGTCCTTCCACGCTGCCCATCAAAACAAGCTTCTCGAGGCAGTCTGGTTCCCTTCTGGCAATGTGTCCAAAGAATTGAAGGATACGCCTGTAACATATCGTCGATAGACGATCCTCGATCTTCATTAAAAAATATACATTATTTGAAAAGAATCGAATGAGTATAATCGATAAAGCAATAGGATCATGCTGAAAATCAGCTGCTGGGGGTCTTGTCTTCCAGCAACATAGCTGTGCATGGTCCTTTTGAGTCAGAAAGGTTGTTTTTCTGTATATTTCTTTTCATATGTCTGTGTTTTTGTATGCAAACTCTTTTTTTGTCTCAATAAATGTTTATTTATTTTATTTAAAGTATGTAGAATAAACATGCCGTACATAGTAGGTATACAGCACACACACAGATACATTGTGACGAAACTTTCAGAATAAATTTTCAGCATGATACTTGTTGTTAGTCTGCAAAAAAAAATAACCTTTAAAATTGCGAATTTGTAACTCCCCACTACATATACCCCCTTGGGTTAGAGAGGAGTAATAAACCTTTTTTTATTAAATTTATCACAGCTTTGACCCCGTCAGAGAGCCAAGCAGGAGGGTCTCATGTTGATAGGTATATGTGGCTGTATATTCAGAGATACCTACCTACATCAAGCGTAATGAATCCTTGTTTCAATATTAGCAAGGGTTTGCCCACTGAACCCAAAGATAATGATAGCAACGGTAAGCCTCCCGAAAGTATTCTCATTTCCACCCCCATTTTTGAGTTATGACCGCAATATTATACAAGTTTGTCCGAGAGCAGTTGCGGCAGTACATCACTGCAGAACCGCACTGGACAAATCAAAAACGATAGACGTTTATTTAATAAAATGTAAGAAAAAATACAAAAAAGTGGCCTTTGGGCCTCTCTGCGTACCCCGTGAGAACCATGGCTTGGTGGTGCACATATAAGTTTGTCCGAAGAAAGAAGCGGTTTGCTTCGAAAACGTTCGACCAAAACAAAGTTTTTAAATATATTTTTATTTGGTCGAAATCTGAGTAAATCCATGCATAGGAACATATATGCTGCGAAGCCTCTAAGTTGGCGTTTTTAGCATGCAAAAAGTCCACTACGCCATACAAAATGTTTCTTCATACACGCATCTTGGATTTGAACTGCCTCTTCTTTCAATAGAATTTCATTTTCTTGAACGAATCGACAGTAATATTCAAATATCGACAGTAATATTCAAATTCTACTTTAAGGAAAAGACACCAAAGAATAAATAAAGAATGCTTTAAAAACTACATTGAAAAAACGCAATCAAATATAACTAAAAATCCAAAAAGCTTCTGGACTTATATTAACTCAAAAAAGGAAAATAATAACACCATTCCTACAGAAGTATTCTATAATGACCTTAAAGTAAATAATGGTGAAAAAATTTGTGATGTGTTCCTTAAATACTTTTCCTCCATCTTCGACCACCCACCCCCCGCCTTGCAATTAAATTCACTCCAAGACACATATCATGAAAATATATCGGAAGGAATGTGTTCAATCTCATTTGATATAAACAAAATTTATACATATTTAAAAAATCTTAATATTCAGAAAGGTCCGGGACCAGATTCAATACCAGCAATTATTTTAAAAGAGTGTGCCGAAATACTTGCATACCCTTTGAAGTACCTATTCCAGCTATCATTCAACAGTGGAATTATGCCAAATAAATGGAAGACTGCTTTTATTTCTCCAATTTTTAAATCTGGCAACCGTTCTGATGTAAAAAAATTACCGACCCATATCTAAAACCAATGTAATAAGAAAAAATTGTTTATGATCAAATAATTCCCTTTGTTAAACGCAATATCTCCACTGATCAACATGGTTTTATTCCGGGTCGATCCACCACCAGCAATTTGCTGGAATTCACTAACTTTGTGACTGACGCAATTGATAAAAATATCCAAGTTGATGCTGTGTACACGGAATACAGCAAGGCGTTTGATCTGTTGAATCATCATATCTTAATTCAAAAATGAAAAAAATTGGCTTCCATGGAGATCTTCTAAGATGGCTCACTTCATATATCCGCAATAGATCTCAGGCAGTTGTGACCGGTGGCTATACATCTAACTGGATTACCACTCCATGCGGCGTTCCACAGGGCACACTGCTGGCCCCTATCCTTTTTAATATGTATGTATGTAAACGACATCACCTCGTGTTTCAAATTTATCAAAGTAATAATATATGCAGATGACATGAAGCTCTATACAAAAATAAATAGTATTCAAGACTGCCGTAAATTTTAAAAGGATCTAGAGCATCTTCAAACATACTGTAAAATAAATTCTCTTAACTTAAATCCACAAAAATGTCAAATTATTACGTTTACAAAAAAAAGAATAAAATCTTCTTTACCTATACACTTAATAATTCACCTATACCTAGAAAAGAATCGGTGAAAGACCTAGGAATTATCATGGAACTGTCATTTAACGATCACATGAATGATATAAGTAAAAAAGCCAATAAAATGTTGGGCTTCATCATCAGGAACTGTAAACCTTTTTCAAATATTGAATGCCTCAAAATTCTATATACATCTATGGTAAGAAGTCATTTAGAGTACGGATCGCAAATTTGGAACCCGATGTATCTTAAGTACATAAATAGACTGGATAGTGTACAAAAACGCTTCCTCAAACACCTCATCTATAAATCTGGCTGTCGGGAATTAATGGGCCCGCATAATCAAATAAATAACGTGTACTTAGCTGAATAAAAATTTAATTTACCATCACTATCATCTAGATTCTAGACGAATAACTGCAGACTCACTATTTCTGTATAAACTATTTCATAACATTATTGACTGTCCAAATTTATTAAAAAATATCTCACTTCACATTCCAAAACGCAATGTCAGATCAAAACCTACTTTTTCTATGTCACACTCTAAAACTAATCTTAGGAAAAATTTCTTTACTTAGTCGGGCCACCTCCAATTTTAACAACCTGCTC
Organism: Molanna angustata; assembly: GCA_963576475.1. Classification (NCBI taxonomy): domain Eukaryota; kingdom Metazoa; phylum Arthropoda; class Insecta; order Trichoptera; family Molannidae; genus Molanna; species Molanna angustata. The sequence goes on along the minus strand of OY754986.1, from coordinate 9,298,858 downwards.
AATAACATTGACTTTTTTCATACCCAATCTCTACTCTCGTTCAAAATTGCGATAAAGCGCCAACTATACACTGATATCATAACTCAAAATTCCACTCTCTAGTATATACATACATATATGTATGTGTCACCATAATGGTTGCAACACCTTCTTCTTTGATCCTTAAGTACGTTAGAATCCCATGTTATGATTCTAGAATATAATCCTCTTGGTACTATTCCTTGTATGTTTCAGGTGTGATCCTATAATTTTGTTTTTTCTCATTTGTCGTAAATTGTATGTTAAACTTTAAAAATTACTTGATATGATGTCCTATTATTATGTACCGTAGTCTACATTTACTTGTTTTTTTTTTCATTGTTTTAATATATGTAATTATACTCTACTGTACTGTTGGATATCCAAAATAAATAAAAAAAAATATTTTTATTTATCAATACTTTTTTACTCTCCACACTATGGAATGGTGGAGAGTTATAATTTCACAATTTTTAAGCCAATTTTTCTTACATTAATTTCTCAACGGGTATCATATAGAGAGTGCACAATATGAGTTTCGTCGTGATGTGCTTAGTGCTTATATGTATGGATTATCCTTTGGTGTCCTCTCTACACCTCGAACTATAAGTCCGATCGACTTCATATTAACATACAACCTAGAGCTGATTAGTTTTCCATTGACAACTTTTAATTTCTTCTCTATGAATTCATCATTTACGTTGTTTTTGTGTCCTTAATAAGAATACATACCTATATAAACACCAATAAAATACTAATAAGAGTCATTGGAGTCACATGGATGTATCCACTCTATAAGCCCATGGGCATGTGCTAGAGTGTACATTATTATGTAATTATAAATAGACTTTGTCTACTTTTTAATGATAATGTGTTTGATTTAGTTTAGAATAAAAATATTTTTATATTTAATTAGTTGATTGTGTTGGCTTGGAGACCGAAAACGACAGTCAGAGTTGTAGGAAGACCGCCAATGAGATGGAGAGATGACATCAGCCGTCATGCTGGTGCCAATTGGTTGCTCAGAGCACAGGATAGAGTGGCGTTAAAGGAGATAGAGGAGGCCTTCGTCCATGAGTGGACGGGGTTAGGCTGAGAAGGAGAAGAAGAAGAAGATTTAATTGGTTAACTATTGTAGTATGACGGTCACATAATTTTCGCAGTCTTTGCGTTTTTTAATAAGAATCCAGTGTGAAATCAGTGTATCTTTGAGTTTAGCTGCAGATGTTTTTTTAGAATTTTGGGTTTCCTCGATGAATATGTTATATATTTTAGGTGCCAAGAAAGTATAATGTCTATGTCCATAGGTTGTATTGGTTCTAGGTACCTGCATTAGTTTACTAATGTTAGTTCTAGTTGGTGTACCTGTTGTCTTAGAAATTAATTATAATTAAATGTAATTAAGTTATTGACGCTTGCATACTCCCTGTGCTCACTTACGGCTTTGAAACATCCGCATTGACTAAGAGAATGTTGGAAAAGCTATGGGTGACACAAAGAGCGATGGAAAGAAGAATGTTGAATATCTCGCTAAGGGACCACAAAACTAATGAATGGATTAGGAAGAACACAGGAGTAGCTGATGTGGCCAAAATAATAGCGGAGTCAAAGTGGAGTTGGGCGGGTCATGTATCTCGGATGTCGTACGACCGATGGACAAAAGTTGTGATGGACTGGAGGCCAAGAACAGGAAGCAGAAGCGTGGAAAGGCCCCAGACCAGATGGCCCGATGACATAAAAAAAGTGGCAGGTCCAGAATGGCACAGGATAGAGACCAGTGGAAGTCCAAGCGGGAGGCCTTTGTCCAATACTGGACTCAAGAAGAGGCTGAGTAAGTAAGTAAGTATATATAATTTTTCGTTCTATATTTCATTTAGTTGGCAAATGCGACTCCCATTCACCGGTATCGCTCAATTACGCGAACGCTATGTAAATTATCAATTATCGGTTAGTCATCAGCATCCGGATAATGAACAAGATGTTAGTCAAACAATACCTCTTCGAATAGAGATTAAACGAACGTGATCTTTAGACCAATTCACAGGCGCGTGCAGATTTATGATTAAACAATAAACAAAACAAAATGACACATTGTTTCAAATGATATCACTGCTGAGGAAATAAATTATATCTCACGATCATTATTCATTGTTTTTTTTTAACCATTTCTTAACCGAATTATGAAAGCATTATGAAAATAAATTTGTTTCATAAAAAATGGGCAAAATATGTGATTATAAAGAGATTTTGATATTTTTTTTTTAAAATTTTAACGATTCCAATTGTCATCATTCATATATAAAACTATATGCTTTTCATAAAATAAAAAATCTTTCATTTTTAATTATTATTAGAGATTGAAGGAAATATAATAACCTAATTATAAAAATAGAGCATTCTAGAAAAAAAAACTCACATTTATTAAATTTTAAATAACCGTGTTTAGCAAGAAAAGCACATTTCGCAATAACCGAGTTTTCAATTGTACAATAACCGAGTACAGAAGTTTCCGTCATTCTCAGTATTGTAAGCGATCAAAAATATTGTGATTAATTATTTAGAAGAGAAATAACACAGCTGATAACAATTTTCATTGAGATATACGTAAAATACATTAATGATTCCAATTGGAATCATCGGTTGAGAAAGAGTTGATACAATTTTTTTAAGCATCAAAAAGACGTCAAAAAAATTAACTGGAAAAAAATTGCTGGAATATCATAGGAGAATCGGGAAATTAAGGGGCCATATAAACCTTAACACCCCAATTTCAAATCAAATTCCTCAAATATGTTAAACAGAGTGTTTCTAGAAAAAATACCATAAGTATTTTCAACATTTATCTAGTGAATCTTTGTTACATGATTTTAAAATACAGCCTAAATTCCCCAAAAAAAATATTGAAAATATCCTTTTTTACAACATTTTTTTTAATTATTCCATAACTGTGTGTCAAAAAAAATAAATCTTTTATATGCTTAAAGAGTGTATAAAATCGAAGTGAATGACTGATAAAGTTTTTTTCATTTCAAGTAAGGTTTAATAATAATAATAATAATACATTTATTGAGCAGAAGAAGTTACATACAAATACAAGATATAAACAATAAAATAAAAATAAATTAAAACAACCTCTCCAACTCAAAAGGACCATGCTCAGCTATGTTGCAGGAGGACAAGCCCCCTGCAGCTGATTTTCAGCATGATCCTAATGCTTACATATTTTAATTAAAATTTCAAAAATGCCCCAAAACTATAACAAAACAAAATACTTACATAAATCAAAAACGCACTCATATAATACATAATACATACAAACATTGATACATATAAACCCACACACACACACACACATTCACAAAAACATCTTACATACTTCACACTATGATTGCGAGGCCAGAAGCATCGCTCGACATTTCTTCTTAAAAATGTGGATATTTTTTTCACTGCTTTTAGTGGTGGAGGCAAGTCATTCCAGCATTTAGTTGCAGCGTATTTGAAGCAAACCTTCAAATGCTGCCCCTCCATGTCTAGGAATGAGCAATAAGAAGCTTCTGTTCTTAAAATGCGAAAAATCAACAAATTTAATGTTTCCGATAATTTAAATAACGTTTAAACCCTTTTTAACGCACGCGATAGTTACCCTTAAACACGTAACTTCATAGTCCATTAAGCGGTTTTCATATATCATGTTTTCAGTCACTAGATTTAGCGTTATATGCCCTCTTAAGGCACCTACAGGAGCTTATGATCTGTCATCGGTAGGTACCTTGAAGAACCAAGGCTTCCTAAATACGTTAATTTGTCTCTTAATACGGGTAATAGAGTCCATCAGAATGTATAATCATATCATTATCATCATCATCAGCCATTATCCGTCCAGTGTTGATGGACATAGGCCTCCCCTTTCAACCTCCATGCTTCCCTATCCCTCGCCACCTTGTGCCATTGACCTCCTGCCACTCGTTTTATGTCATCAGACCATCTGTTTCTGCGTCAAGTTCTCGGTCGCCACTCCAGAGGCGGGATTCTCGTTCTTTTTAGCTATCCATAACGCCTTAAAATCCATAAGATCCTTAAAATCCTTAAAATTATAGAAAACGCGATTCTCATTTCAATCTGTAGTGATAGTAAAAGGGATACTATCCCTCGCAGGTATCCATACCGTAGCGCTGGCATTAGAGGTGTCACTAACGCTTAGCGCTATCCATAACATCGATCTGTCACTTCACTGACATTTCAATATTATTTCAATCATTTACACACTTTCATAATTTCAAATATAAAAATAATTCATACACTATAATATTCAATAACATCCTAGAGTAAACTCGTATTTTGAAGGGAGTTGTAACTAACGTGATAAAAATAACAGGAAAAAATCATTGTACAAATAAAAAATAATAATAAAAATGCAAAAACATTTGTTTAAAGGCCAAGTACCGAATTAAGATGAATAGAAAGAATGTAAAATTAATTAGAATACTTTCAATGTCTTCAGATGCCTATTATTTATTTAAAATAAATCCTTCATCACATGCATTTACTGGTAAAAATATGGATACTATCCATAGAATCTTTACATCATTCTGTATGGACACCTATCACTCACGCGAGAACAAGAATCGCATTTATTGACATAGCATTCTCTCGCAAGCGCTAGTAGCCATAATTTCCTATCCATAACAACAGTTAAGGATTTAAACGAGAATCGCGCCTTAGGATGCGTTTGGTTCATCGATCATCTGCTGTCCTTACTATATGTCCAGCCCAATTCCATTTTAAGGAAGCTACCTTGTATGCAACATCGGTAACTTTTGTCCTTTATCTGATCCATTCGTTGCATTTTCGATCACGAAGACTAATGTTTAGCATCCTCCTCTCCATTGCTCGTTGCGTTACTTGGAGTTTCTGTACTGTACGTTTTGTAAAAATAACAGTTTCAAAACCATATGTCAGTACTGGGAGGATGCACATATCAAATACTTTTTTCTTCAAGTGGTTTGCGTTTTCAATCGTTTGGATCTGAGAATATACGACAGTTTATCGAATGCAGCCCATACAAGGCCCCACGTGCGTTCGATCTCTGCTTTCTGATTGTCTCCACCTAGCTTTACCTTATGTCCGAGGTAAATGTATGAATCTACTCTTTCAATATATTCCTTCCCTCTACCATCACTGGTCAAGGTTGTTCTGAAGTGCACATAATTTTTGTTTTAGAGTAGTTCATTTTTAGGCCCACATGACGCGAAAGATGATATGATTTAATCATATGATTTGTTCTAAATATGTTTTCTAGATTTAACTAATACAGCACTGCTTATGAAAAATCGCTTTTCCTCAAATTATTTTATGGTGGTGAGTTTTGCGGCGGATATTGGAAACCAGCTTAGTACACGAGATGAGATTTAATATTGGTACTAACATACATATACATATGTCCAAGAATAATTTCAGATTGCAGTTTAAAGAGAGGTATGGTTTAGTAACAATATGTAAGATATATTACAAGTCATTATGTGCCGGCCTTCGTTGGTCAGTAAATTAGGTATCTGACTGCTGATCCAAAGGTCAATGGTTCGATTCCCAGTGGAAATACGGTTTTTAATTGTGTTTTCAGTCTGCATCTGTGAAACGATTAATATCGTAAGGCTCCATAATGTGGCAACTTGTTAATTGGGTGCGTGTTAAATTAATATTTGACATAGTACCTGTTAGTTGCCCGAGAAGCAATATTAGTAAATAAAATAAAAATAATAAATTGCCACATATTTCCTATAACAAATTAGCCGAGAGTTTAAATAAACATTAATTTGCAGAAATATTTTAAGTTGTCATATTTTAGTATTGCTTCTCTAGCAACTGTGTCATATTTTAGTATTGCTTCTCTGGCAACTGTGTCATATTTTAATATTGCTTCTCTGGCAACTGTGTCATATTTTAGTACTTATTGCTTCTCTGGCAACTGTGTCATATTTTAATATTGCTTCTCTGGCAACTGTGTCATATTTTAGTATTGCTTCTCTGGCAACTGTGTCGTATTTTAATATTGCTTCTCAGGCAACTGTGTCATATTTTAGTATTGCTTCTCTGGCAACTGTGTCATCTTTTAATATTGCTTCTCTGGCAACAGTGTCATATTTTAGTATTGCTTCCCTGGCAATTCTGTCATATTTTAGTGTTGGTTCTCTGGCATCTATGTATTATGTCAAATATTAATTTAACACGCACCCAATAACAAGTTGCCACATTCTGGAGACTTACGATATTAATCGTCTCACAGATCCAGTCTGAAAACACAATTAAAAATTGTTTCTCCACCAGGCATCGAACCCGGTACCTATGGCTCAGCAATCAGACATCCAAACAACTGAGCCACGGAGGTCGATGAAAGTTCATTTTATTTAATTTGCTTTTAAGTCAATTTATTGCTGTAATTTATATTAAGACTGTGTACGTAATATAAAGTAAGTAATATTACGTACACAGTCTTAAAGCCTTATGTGACTTTGCATCAGTTCCCATAATCCAATAAGGCTTTTCAATTTATTAATAGCTAATTACACATTGCCTAAGCATATTCTAAGTAACGTTGTATGGTACAAATTACATCTCATAGTGTTTAGTACATAATATTATGTCTCGAAATAATTTTCATAATTCAATATTATGAACGTGAAAGTAGATAAGTCTAAAATAGAGTTTAGACAATACCTATCCGTTTAACGGTGATTCGTTTTACGTCGTTTCGATTGACCAATTAAAAATGTATCAATTACTGTCTGAAAAGTCAGGAAATTCTGTACATATAGGTACGACTCTTGCGAATTGTAATTGAGTGGTTATCGTGATCTAGTGTCCACATTATTGAACCAATATGTCATTCAATATTTTGTTTTTAATTTTTAACGTGACATTCGCCTACAATTCGCTTGAAATAATTATAAACAAAAAATGATAAAGCATTTATAAATATAAAGTCATAAAATATTCACAAGAAAAAATCATAAAATAATTATAAATTAAGTCATATATAAAAAGTATAAAATATCTTTAAGTACCTACCTAGGTACCAAAAAATCAATAAAAGGCCATAAAATATTATTAAATAAAAAGTCATGAAATATTAATATACTTGCAAAAAATAATAATTATAAATAAAAATTCATAAAATATTTTTTTAATAAAAAGTCATAAAATAATAATAAATGAATAGTCATAAATTATTTTTAAATAAAATGTCGTAAAATATTTTTAAATAAAAAGTGATAAAATATTAATATACAAGAAAATATAAAATAATTAGGTATAAATAAAAAGTCTTAAAATATTTTTAAAATTGAAAATCATAAAATATTTACCAGAAAATTCATAAATTAATTTTAAACAAAAAGTCTTAAAATACCTACATATAAAACGTTATGAATTTTTTTTTAATAAACCGTCATAAAATATTTTTAAATAAAACGTCATAAAATATTTATAAATAAATTGATATTATGTATATATATTATGTATATTGTATGTTAACCGTGTACCAAATCTTAAATAAATAAATAAGTCATAAAATAATCTTGTTTGATTTAGCAAATATTATAATCTCTATACAATTTACCAGTTATTGGTAAAAGTGAAGGTAGGTAATGTCAAAGAATTATTTCATCATTACATATAAGATGGATTAGTGAAAGTTGTGGTTATAGGTATATATATTGGCATTGGTCGTCAAGTTGACTCTCAAATTGATGAGATGTAAATAAGATCACAAGTTCCAATCTCTTTATATCTGCTTACCATCACCAGCAGGGACGGATTTACCATCATGTTCTATAAGGCCAAACGCACAGGGCGCAGAGCAATCAAGGGATGGGTAAAAATAAAAAGTAAATAATTCAATATACAATTTATAAAACATACGCATACCATCACACTGTTTCCCTATTTGGGATAGCCAAAAGACAACCGAACGCCAAACTTCAAACTTGACATACATGTTTTGCATCATTTACATCCATGCATCGCGTCATGCATTATCATCATCCTCAGCGTGACGACCCTCGATGGATCCTAGATGCCTCCAAGAATCTTCTCCATTCTACTCTATCTTAGGCTTCCACCTTCATATTAATGTACATCATCATCATCCTCAGCGTCACAACCCTTGATGGGTCCTAGCTGCCTCCAAGAATCTTATCCATACTGCTCTATCGTTGGCTGCCACCTTCATATTAATGTACATCATCATCATCCTCAGCGTCACAACCCTTGATGGGTCCTAGCTGCCTCCAAGAATCTTATCCATACTGTTCTATCGTTGGCTGCCACCTTCATATTAATGTACATCATCATCATCCTCAGCGTCACAACCCTTGATGGGTCCTAGCTGCCTCCAAGAATCTTATCCATACTGCTCTATCGTTGGCTGCCACCTTCATATTAATGTACATCATCATCATCCTCAGCGTCACAACCCTTGATGGGTCCTAGCTGCCTCCAAGAATCTTATCCATACTGTTCTATCGTTGGCTGCCACCTTCATATTAATGTACATCATCATCATCCTCAGCGTCACAACCCTTGATGGGTCCTAGCTGCCTCCAAGAATCTTATCCATACTGTTCTATCGTTGGCTGCCACCTTCATATTAATGTACATCATCATCATCCTCAGCGTCACAACCCTTGATGGGTCCTAGCTGCCTCCAAGAATCTTATCCATACTGCTCTATCGTTGGCTGCCACCTTCATATTAATGTACATCATCATCATCCTCAGCGTCACAATCCTTGATGGGTCCTAGCTGCCTCCAAGAATCTTATCCATACTGTTCTATCGTTGGCTGCCACCTTCATATTAATGTACATCATCATCATCCTCAGCGTCACAACCCTTGATGGGTCCTAGCTGCCTCCAAGAATCTTATCCATACTGCTCTATCGTTGGCTGCCACCTTCATATTAATGTACATCATCATCATCCTCAGCGTCACAATCCTTGATGGGTCCTAGCTGCCTCCAAGAATCTTATCCATACTGTTCTATCGTTGGCTGCCACCTTCATATTAATGTACATCATCATCATCCTCAGCGTCACAACCCTTGATGGGTCCTAGCTGCCTCCAAGAATCTTATCCATACTGTTCTATCGTTGGCTGCCACCTTCATATTAATGTACATCATCATCATCCTCAGCGTCACAACCCTTGATGGGTCCTAGCTGCCTCCAAGAATCTTATCCATACTGTTCTATCGTTGGCTGCCACCTTCATATTAATGTACATCATCATCATCCTCAGCGTTACAACCCTTGATGGGTCCTAGCTGCCTCCAAGAATCTTATCCATACTGCTCTATCGTTGGCTGCCACCTTCATATTAATGTACATCATCATCATCCTCAGCGTTACAACCCTTGATGGGTCCTAGCTGCCTCCAAGAATCTTATCCATACTGTTCTATCGTTGGCTGCCACCTTCATATTAATGTACATCATCATCATCCTCAGCGTCACAACCCTTGATGGGTCCTAGCTGCCTCCAAGAATCTTATCCATACTGCTCTATCGTTGGCTGCCACCTTCATATTAATGTACATCATCATCATCCTCAGCGTTACAACCCTTGATGGGTCCTAGCTGCCTCCAAGAATCTTATCCATACTGTTCTATCGTTGGCTGCCACCTTCATATTAATGTACATCATCATCATCCTCAGCGTTACAACCCTTGATGGGTCCTAGCTGCCTCCAAGAATCTTATCCATACTGCTCTATCGTTGGCTGCCACCTTCATATTAATGTACATCATCATCATCCTCAGCGTCACAACCCTTGATGGGTCCTAGCTGCCTCCAAGAATCTTATCCATACTGTTCTATCGTTGGCTGCCACCTTCATATTAATGTACATCATCATCATCCTCAGCGTTACAACCCTTGATGGGTCCTAGCTGCCTCCAAGAATCTTATCCATACTGCTCTATCGTTGGCTGCCACCTTCATATTAATGTACATCATCATCATCCTCAGCGTTACAACCCTTGATGGGTCCTAGCTGCCTCCAAGAATCTTATCCATACTGTTCTATCGTTGGCTGCCACCTTCATATTAATGTACATCATCATCATCCTCAGCGTTACAACCCTTGATGGGTCCTAGCTGCCTCCAAGAATCTTATCCATACTGCTCTATCGTTGGCTGCCACCTTCATATTAATGTACATCATCATCATCCTCAGCGTTACAACCCTTGATGGGTCCTAGCTGCCTCCAAGAATCTTATCCATACTGCTCTATCGTTGGCTGCCACCTTCATATTAATGTACATCATCATCATCCTCAGCGTTACAACCCTTGATGGGTCCTAGCTGCCTCCAAGAATCTTATCCATACTGTTCTATCGTTGGCTGCCACCTTCATATTAATGTACATCATCATCATCCTCAGCGTTACAACCCTTGATGGGTCCTAGCTGCCTCCAAGAATCTTATCCATACTGTTCTATCGTTGGCTGCCACCTTCATATTAATGTACATCATCATCATCCTCAGCGTTACAACCCTTGATGGGTCCTAGCTGCCTCCAAGAATCTTATCCATACTGCTCTATCGTTGGCTGCCACCTTCATATTAATGTACATCATCATCATCCTCAGCGTTACAACCCTTGATGGGTCCTAGCTGCCTCCAAGAATCTTATCCATACTGTTCTATCGTTGGCTGCCACCTTCATATTAATGTACATCATCATCATCCTCAGCGTTACAACCCTTGATGGGTCCTAGCTGCCTCCAAGAATCTTATCCATACTGTTCTATCGTTGGCTGCCACCTTCATATTAATGTACATCATCATCATCCTCAGCGTTACAACCCTTGATGGGTCCTAGCTGCCTCCAAGAATCTTATCCATACTGCTCTATCGTTGGCTGCCACCTTCATATTAATGTACATCATCATCATCCTCAGCGTTACAACCCTTGATGGGTCCTAGCTGCCTCCAAGAATCTTATCCATACTGTTCTATCGTTGGCTGCCACCTTCATATTAATGTACATCATCATCATCCTCAGCGTTACAACCCTTGATGGGTCCTAGCTGCCTCCAAGAATCTTATCCATACTGCTCTATCGTTGGCTGCCACCTTCATATTAATGTACATCATCATCATCCTCAGCGTTACAACCCTTGATGGGTCCTAGCTGCCTCCAAGAATCTTATCCATACTGCTCTATCGTTGGCTGCCACCTTCATATTAATGTACATCATCATCATCCTCAGCGTTACAACCCTTGATGGGTCCTAGCTGCCTCCAAGAATCTTATCCATACTGCTCTATCGTTGGCTGCCACCTTCATATTAATGTACATCATCATCATCCTCAGCGTCACAACCCTTGATGGGTCCTAGCTGCCTCCAAGAATCTTATCCATACTGCTCTATCGTTGGTTGCCACCTTCCAGTTCTGCTGCCCCATAGCCCGACAACGCCGTCCAACCATGTTCGGTATTCCGATATGTGGTCAAAATTATTCAATTTAAAAATATATCAATATAAATATATGAAGGCATAATTGGTGAACGTTGCGTAAGCGCATAGAGTGATCACGTAAACCAGCTGATGGCAGGTCGTAAGCCCTGTAGGTGCCTTGAGCTCCTGGTTCTTCTGTAATATTCCAACTTCGTCTCTATTGAGATGTTAAAAAAATTTCAAAAAAATTACGTTTGACTCCCGAGAGGGAATTAAATCCAATTTTTGCCTATATACATATTTGCAACCTTTAAAAATAACTCGATTTACATATAAAATGAAAAAATATTTCTGGCACAGTTCAGAGGTGACATCTGCGCGAAAACACTGTCATTTCATGTGTAAGGCCCGTTGCTTTTATTGTTTACAAAAAACTAACTTCTCAATAGATGGCGTTACAAAAAGGTTTCTTCGATACTTCATAGATGACAATAGTAAAAATATCCTATTTTCAAACGGTATATTTCTCATTTTTAAAATATCAAAATTGGATTGATAAGAGAGCTCAATAAAGGTATAACTGGTGAGAGTTGCGCAAGCGCATAAAGTCATCACGTAAACCAGCTGATGACAGGTCGTGGGCCCTGTAGGTGACTTGAGTTCCTGGTTCTCCTATAATATTACAACTTCGTCTCTATTGAAATGACATGCATTTTGTATTCGCTCCAATTTATCTAAGAGTATATTACACACTTTCAACATGATAACCATTGAATATATTATGCTGAAAATAAGAAACTAATAGAAGAAACGTATTTCTGCAACAGAGCACCTTACAAATAATATTATGTAGGAACAGATTGTATAGCGTAGGTATACATTACTTATTAAGTGAAGTAATCTTCATTTTATTACATGATAGTTTCATATGTAACAATACTTACGAAAATAAATGATAACAAATTAGTATTCCTTCATCAATAACATTGTAAGTACGTACATACATAGTACCTACATACATCATATTACCAATGTTGGTACAAAGAAACCACTTTCTCTTTCGATTCACGTGTTCTGTTGTAAACAATCTTTGATTAAACAACCTTACATATGCGTTATGTTAACAAATATACACATATACTAACATTATTACATATAATATTTTATGAAATACATAGTTATAAGCTTTCATTAAGGTTATAGTAAAACAAATTCAAATAAAAACGAGTGGGTTGTGGCCAACGCTAAACTCCTCACTAATAAGTCATTCTATAAATTATTCAAATTTTGTATGGAAAATATTCAGCATTTTCATGAAATGAGTTTGATAAATTGTTTTTTATTTAAATATTTTATTACGAAAACTTGATAACTCTTCAATGCCATTTTATAAAAGTGATGTGCCTTTTTATCAATTTGAAAATAAAAATTTCAAATTTTAAATATCCTGAGCTTGGGGTCACTTTGAAATATTTGACAGTTAAAAAAAATGAGAAGCACTATTCAGATATTCTTCAAAATCTAATGGGATCTAAGCGAGTATTAGATAAACATATTTGCAAAATTTGAAAAGAGTACTTTAGTCTATGATCGATAAAGTAAAATGAACACGCCGTACATAGCACACAGCACATACCACATAGCACACAGCACATAGCACAAAGCACATAGCACACACACACACAGATACATTGTGATGAAACTTTCAGAATACAATCTCAGCATTATACTAGTTGATAATCTGCAAAAAAATAGCCTGAAAAATTAATATCTTAATATACTGACTATACAATATCGACACTGCTCTAATTTTTTTAGTCCTCACTAACCCAAGGGGATACAGTGGGGAGTTATGATTTCGCAATTTTTAAGGGTATTTTTTTATTGCAGATGATCTACTAGTATCATGCTGAGATTGTATTCTGAAAGTTTCATCTCAATGTATCTGTGTGTGTGTGTGGTATGTGCTGTGTGCCATGTACGGCGTGTTTATTTTACTTTATCGATTTTAGACTAAAGTACTCGTTTGATTCTTTTGAAATTTTGTAAATATGTATATCTAATATGCTCAATATGCTAATATGTATATCTAATATGCTCTATGAAAAAATTAGGTTTGGTAAAAAAATGCATTTGAAATGCAAAATGCATTGAGAAAAGTATTTAAAATGGAAATGGGTGAAATAAAAAAGCATTTAAAATGCAAAATGGAAAATACCTATTTTGCATTTTGCATTTCCAGTTGAAATGGATTTATTTGCAATAAAGCACATCTCTACCCCCAAATGATTGTGTAGTCACTTGGTTATATTTTCATGTATATCGTATATGCTAATAAATATGCTCAGACCCCATAAGATTTAAAAAAATATCTGAATAATGCTTATCAATTTTTTTAACTGTCAAATATTTCAAAGTGACCCCCAGCTCAGGAAACTTAAAATTTGAAAATTTTATTTTCAAATTGGTAAAAAGGCACATCACCTCCATAAAACGGCATTGAAGAAATATCAAGTTTTTGTAATAAAATAATTAAATAAAAAAAAATTGTAAAAACTCATTTTATAAAAATGTTGAAAATATTCCATACAAAATTGTAATACTTTGTGAAGTGACTTGCGACTTGGTAGTGAAGAGTATAGCGTTGGCCACAACCCACTCGTTTTATTATCGAAACTAAAATACATAATACCAACAATAAATATAAGAAAAAAATGCTATTCAAAATAATGATTTTTTTTTGTATAAACCACCTCACTAGGCAGAGCCTGTTCCGATGTGGCAGAAACTTTTTATATTTGTTTTTTATTAATACCATAATTACCTTTTAAAAAATTAAAAATTAAAACATTGTTAGTTGGTAATGTTTCCGCGGTATACTTATTTTATTTATTTATTTATTTATTGTTAATACAAAGACATTTTTACATTATGTAGGTTAAGTAAGTAACGCCCCACTAGGCAAAACCTGTTCTGGGGCTGTTACTTTTACACAATAAGGTATACAAATTATTTACATATAGAGGATACAAAATATATAAAGTGCACAAATGTTACAATCAAGTAGTTATAAGAAAATGATTACAAAAGAGTAAGATGTACAGTTTTAGATTAAATAAAGAAATGATTAAGAAGAAAGGAAATATAGGAATAAAGTGAATAAGTCAGATGTTAAGGATGGACAACCCCCTCAGCATAGAGCCTGCCTGAGGAAATCAGCCATTTTTTTATATGAATTTTAAAGGAATTGTGATGTGGTGTTTTCTTTATGTCATTGTCTAGTTTATTAAATATACGAGGGGCAATAAAATAAAACTGTCTTTGTCCAAATGAGGTCTTCATAATTGGTACAGTATAGGTACTTGTGGATAATTTACGTAGTAGAATTCCATTTTAAATTATATTAAAATAAAACAATTTGTTTTTGATTCTACGTGTATTTATAAGTTCGTCGATAGCTATTTCGCCTTGCTAGGGCATCTTCAAGACTATGACGGCGTGGAGTTTCTGTCGGGTTATATAGGTAGAGGGTTGAGCTTACAATTTTTTTGATTGGTCAGTATCTATAAACAGAGTATTAAACAATGGCAGTGGGTGGAGACTATAGTTAGACTTGACAATTGACTGACCAATCCCTAAATATGTTTGTATACAGGTAGTTATATTTGTTTATTGATATAGTTCTAAGAATTTTATTTTATTAGTGGGTTATTTTCTAGGTATAATGTTTGTTTATTTGTGGATATTACAATATAATATGTATTTTGCGGTACAGGTAGATAGGGTAGTTATATTGTTTTATTGATGTATTTCTTATGTATTTATTTATTTATATAATGGCTATTCTTTTGATGTTAAAATATTTGAATTTTGAGAGGTTCCAGGGAAGAAGTGTGGTGAAGGTTGGATATGTAGATTATTTTGGTGACGTCTCGGTGGCAGGATTATGGATCTGAAACAATGAATTATTTTGGCAGAATCAAATCTATAGATTGTTAATTTCTAGATGGGATGACTTCAATTAGTGGCGATTTGTAGATATTAATTTGTTCATTGATTATGTTATAATTTTTATTATGTTTTGAAATTTCTAACTGTTCAAGAATATTCAGTCTTAAGCCCTTTTTTGAAAAGTGTAGTGGTAGTGGTTTATTGTTCGAGTCGATTTTGTGGTTGTTTTCAATTAGGTGTTTAGCAAATTGCGAATCGGTTTTGTTATTATGCCATGACTTTTTGTGTTCGTTGAACCTTTCTTCTATACTTCTACCAGTTTGGCCTATGTAAATGGCATCACAGTCATCGCAGGTTATTTTGTACACACCGCTTTTTTTAATGTTATCGATTTTGTCTTTAGAATTTTTTATTGTCATTCCGATATTATTGTTAGTTCTGTAGGTTACGTTAATTCCATAGTTTCTAAGTTTTTTCCCTAGTTTTAATGAAATATTGCCTGCGTAGTTGATACATTTAAAATTGGTTTTAGAGGGTTGATGTTTTGGATAAAATTGTCGTAGTGTGTGCTTGTTCATTTGTTTATTAAATAGGTTTTTAATGATATTTTTTGAAAAACCATTGTTTATTCCGATTGTCTCTATTGTTTTGTATTCTGTATCAAACTTGTGTTTATCAAGTGGGATGTTAATTAACCTATATAGCATTGAGTTATATGCAGCGAGCTTGTGAGACCATGGGTGTAAAGATTTTTCGTGTATAGTGGTATCTGTGTATGTGGGTTTTCGGTATATGTCAAAAGAGTGTCTATTATTGGTTCTTTGTATGCATAGGTCTAGGAAGTTGATTTTGCAGTCCTTTTCTGTTTCTAGTGTAAATGAAATATTTGTATGTAGTGAGTTAGCTAAGTTAAGGAATTGGTCTAATTGTCGGTTTGTTCCGTTGAAACCGATAAGTATATCGTCTACATACCGATAGTAATATATAATACATTTTTTTGAAATTGAATTTTTTAGTAGTTTATTCTCTATATGGTCCATAAATAGTTCTGCTAATAAGGGGCTTAGAGGTGATCCCATGGGGACTCCGTCTTTTTGTTCATAAAATTTATCTTTATAGGAGAAGTAGTTTGACTCTATGCAAATTTTCATTATTTCGTAGATCTCGTCTGCTATAATGGGTTGAACATTTCTTTTTTCCAGGGTATTTTTTATGATTTCTAGGGTATCTTTTATTGGTATGTTGGTGAATAAGCTTACTACGTCTAGTGAGATTAGTTTACAATTTGTTGGGAGGTGTATGTCTTTGATTTTGTTAACGAGTTGGACTGAATTTTTTATACTGTTATCTGGTTTAAAATTTGTATATTGTTTGAAGAGGTTATTAATATCTTTGGCTATTTTTGAAGTGGGTGAGTTGATGAATGAGACAATTGGTCTTATAGGAATACTTTGTTTATGGATTTTAGGTTGTCCGTGTAAGAGTGGGGGTCTTGGGTTCATTTCTATTAGTTTATTCTTTTGGTAAGTTTTTGGATATAAGGCGTTACTGTCATTTATGATGGATCTAATGCGTTTTGCGAGTTTAGGTGTTGGATCTTTTTTTAGTTCATTAAAGTCGTTTGGATTAATAAATTCCGACATTTTATTTTCATAATCGGCTTTATTTAAGATGACTACCGAATTGCCTTTGTCTGCTTTTGTTACTATTAAGTTGTTTTCTTTTATCTTTTTTGATATTTTATTCAAAACTATTTTTTCATTATGTACAAATGATGGTGATGATTTAATTAATTTTATTTCTTTTTTAATTGTTTCGGCAATTTGATGTTTAAGTGAATTTGGTTGATTTGTGTTAGTAAGGGCTATTTCAGTGTCAACTGCTATTGTTTCAATTTGCGTTAGCCCTGCTTTTTCGGGAATGTTATATTTGAATCCTTTATCAAGAAGTTGGATTTCTTCTTTACTAAATTCAGTGGATGACAAGTTAAAAGTTTTTTTAAAAAATATGTTTTTTTCCGCGGTATCTAGAGCTGGTTGTGGTGGAGTTTGTTTTTTTATTAGTCTTTCTATCTTGTTTTTCTGAATTATGTATTTTTTATCAATAATTTCTGCAATATCTTGTCTTGTGTTTTGGTCAGATGTATCAAATTCAATAGGGTGAAGTTTATAGGTTAATTGTAAATGGAGTACCTTGATATAATGCAGCAGGCTGTCTCTCATGCGGTATCCTTCTCGAATTTCTTCTTTGACCCATATCTTCTGGGCTCTGGACACTGCAATGGCTGCTGAGCGGGTTGTCTGTTTTGTTAACACTTTCACATATGATGGTATCACTTTTTTATCCAGGCATTCCTGGTTAAACCATATATTTTGAATAACTATTTTATGTCTGAGTTTAAGCCGTCGGTATAAAATTAATTGGGAGGCTAAGTCGGCCTCTTTTATCTTAAGTACTTGTGGATAATTTACGTAGTAGAATTCCATTTTAAATTATATTAAAATAAAACAATTTGTTTTTGATTCTACGTGTATTTATAAGTTCGTCGATAGCTATTTCGCCTTGCTAGGGCATCTTCAAGACTATGACGGCGTGGAGTTTCTGTCGGGTTATATAGGTAGAGGGTTGAGCTTACAATTTTTTTGATTGGTCAGTATCTATAAACAGAGTATTAAACAATGGCAGTGGGTGGAGACTATAGTTAGACTTGACAATTGACTGACCAATCCCTAAATATGTTTGTATACAGGTAGTTATATTTGTTTATTGATATAGTTCTAAGAATTTTATTTTATTAGTGGGTTATTTTCTAGGTATAATGTTTGTTTATTTGTGGATATTACAATATAATATGTATTTTGCGGTACAGGTAGATAGGGTAGTTATATTGTTTTATTGATGTATTTCTTATGTATTTATTTATTTATATAATGGCTATTCTTTTGATGTTAAAATATTTGAACAAACCGACAATTAGACCAATTCCTTAACTTAGCTAACTCACTACATACAAATATTTCATTTACACTAGAAACAGAAAAGGACTGCAAAATCAACTTCCTAGACCTATGCATACAAAGAACCAATAATAGACACTCTTTTGACATATACCGAAAACCCACATACACAGATACCACTATACACGAAAAATCTTTACACCCATGGTCTCACAAGCTCGCTGCATATAACTCAATGCTATATAGGTTAATTAACATCCCACTTGATAAACACAAGTTTGATACAGAATACAAAACAATAGAGACAATCGGAATAAACAATGGTTTTTCAAAAAATATCATTAAAAACCTATTTAATAAACAAATGAACAAGCACACACTACGACAATTTTATCCAAAACATCAACCCTCTAAAACCAATTTTAAATGTATCAACTACGCAGGCAATATTTCATTAAAACTAGGGAAAAAACTTAGAAACTATGGAATTAACGTAACCTACAGAACTAACAATAATATCGGAATGACAATAAAAAATTCTAAAGACAAAATCGATAACATTAAAAAAAGCGGTGTGTACAAAATAACCTGCGATGACTGTGATGCCATTTACATAGGCCAAACTGGTAGAAGTATAGAAGAAAGGTTCAACGAACACAAAAAGTCATGGCATAATAACAAAACCGATTCGCAATTTGCTAAACACCTAATTGAAAACAACCACAAAATCGACTCGAACAATAAACCACTACCACTACACTTTTCAAAAAAGGGCTTAAGACTGAATATTCTTGAACAGTTAGAAATTTCAAAACATAATAAAAATTATAACATAATCAATGAACAAATTAATATCTACAAATCGCCACTAATTGAAGTCATCCCATCTAGAAATTAACAATCTATAGATTTGATTCTGCCAAAATAATTCATTGTTTCAGATCCATAATCCTGCCACCGAGACGTCACCAAAATAATCTACATATCCAACCTTCACCACACTTCTTCCCTGGAACCTCTCAAAATTCAAATATTTTAACATCAAAAGAATAGCCATTATATAAATAAATAAATACATAAGAAATACATCAATAAAACAATATAACTACCCTATCTACCTGTACCGCAAAATACATATTATATTGTAATATCCACAAATAAACAAACATTATACCTAGAAAATAACCCACTAATAAAATAAAATTCTTAGAACTATATCAATAAACAAATATAACTACCTGTATACAAACATATTTAGGGATTGGTCAGTCAATTGTCAAGTCTAACTATAGTCTCCACCCACTGCCATTGTTTAATACTCTGTTTATAGATACTGACCAATCAAAAAAATTGTAAGCTCAACCCTCTACCTATATAACCCGACAGAAACTCCACGCCGTCATAGTCTTGAAGATGCCCTAGCAAGGCGAAATAGCTATCGACGAACTTATAAATACACGTAGAATCAAAAACAAATTGTTTTATTTTAATATAATTTAAAATGGAATTCTACTACGTAAATTATCCACAAGTACTTAAGATAAAAGAGGCCGACTTAGCCTCCCAATTAATTTTATACCGACGGCTTAAACTCAGACATAAAATAGTTATTCAAAATATATGGTTTAACCAGGAATGCCTGGATAAAAAAGTGATACCATCATATGTGAAAGTGTTAACAAAACAGACAACCCGCTCAGCAGCCATTGCAGTGTCCAGAGCCCAGAAGATATGGGTCAAAGAAGAAATTCGAGAAGGATACCGCATGAGAGACAGCCTGCTGCATTATATCAAGGTACTCCATTTACAATTAACCTATAAACTTCACCCTATTGAATTTGATACATTTGACCAAAACACAAGACAAGATATTGCAGAAATTATTGATAAAAAATACATAATTCAGAAAAACAAGATAGAAAGACTAATAAAAAAACAAACTCCACCACAACCAGCTCTAGATACCGCGGAAAAAAACATATTTTTTAAAAAAACTTTTAACTTGTCATCCACTGAATTTAGTAAAGAAGAAATCCAACTTCTTGATAAAGGATTCAAATATAACATTCCCGAAAAAGCAGGGCTAACGCAAATTGAAACAATAGCAGTTGACACTGAAATAGCCCTTACTAACACAAATCAACCAAATTCACTTAAACATCAAATTGCCGAAACAATTAAAAAAGAAATAAAATTAATTAAATCATCACCATCATTTGTACATAATGAAAAAATAGTTTTGAATAAAATATCAAAAAAGATAAAAGAAAACAACTTAATAGTAACAAAAGCAGACAAAGGCAATTCGGTAGTCATCTTAAATAAAGCCGATTATGAAAATAAAATGTCGGAATTTATTAATCCAAACGACTTTAATGAACTAAAAAAAGATCCAACACCTAAACTCGCAAAACGCATTAGATCCATCATAAATGACAGTAACGCCTTATATCCAAAAACTTACCAAAAGAATAAACTAATAGAAATGAACCCAAGACCCCCACTCTTACACGGACAACCTAAAATCCATAAACAAAGTATTCCTATAAGACCAATTGTCTCATTCATCAACTCACCCACTTCAAAAATAGCCAAAGATATTAATAACCTCTTCAAACAATATACAAATTTTAAACCAGATAACAGTATAAAAAATTCAGTCCAACTCGTTAACAAAATCAAAGACATACACCTCCCAACAAATTGTAAACTAATCTCACTAGACGTAGTAAGCTTATTCACCAACATACCAATAAAAGATACCCTAGAAATCATAAAAAATACCCTGGAAAAAAGAAATGTTCAACCCATTATAGCAGACGAGATCTACGAAATAATGAAAATTTGCATAGAGTCAAACTACTTCTCCTATAAAGATAAATTTTATGAACAAAAAGACGGAGTCCCCATGGGATCACCTCTAAGCCCCTTATTAGCAGAACTATTTATGGACCATATAGAGAATAAACTACTAAAAAATTCAATTTCAAAAAAATGTATTATATATTACTATCGGTATGTAGACGATATACTTATCGGTTTCAACGGAACAAACCGACAATTAGACCAATTCCTTAACTTAGCTAACTCACTACATACAAATATTTCATTTACACTAGAAACAGAAAAGGACTGCAAAATCAACTTCCTAGACCTATGCATACAAAGAACCAATAATAGACACTCTTTTGACATATACCGAAAACCCACATACACAGATACCACTATACACGAAAAATCTTTACACCCATGGTCTCACAAGCTCGCTGCATATAACTCAATGCTATATAGGTTAATTAACATCCCACTTGATAAACACAAGTTTGATACAGAATACAAAACAATAGAGACAATCGGAATAAACAATGGTTTTTCAAAAAATATCATTAAAAACCTATTTAATAAACAAATGAACAAGCACACACTACGACAATTTTATCCAAAACATCAACCCTCTAAAACCAATTTTAAATGTATCAACTACGCAGGCAATATTTCATTAAAACTAGGGAAAAAACTTAGAAACTATGGAATTAACGTAACCTACAGAACTAACAATAATATCGGAATGACAATAAAAAATTCTAAAGACAAAATCGATAACATTAAAAAAAGCGGTGTGTACAAAATAACCTGCGATGACTGTGATGCCATTTACATAGGCCAAACTGGTAGAAGTATAGAAGAAAGGTTCAACGAACACAAAAAGTCATGGCATAATAACAAAACCGATTCGCAATTTGCTAAACACCTAATTGAAAACAACCACAAAATCGACTCGAACAATAAACCACTACCACTACACTTTTCAAAAAAGGGCTTAAGACTGAATATTCTTGAACAGTTAGAAATTTCAAAACATAATAAAAATTATAACATAATCAATGAACAAATTAATATCTACAAATCGCCACTAATTGAAGTCATCCCATCTAGAAATTAACAATCTATAGATTTGATTCTGCCAAAATAATTCATTGTTTCAGATCCATAATCCTGCCACCGAGACGTCACCAAAATAATCTACATATCCAACCTTCACCACACTTCTTCCCTGGAACCTCTCAAAATTCAAATATTTTAACATCAAAAGAATAGCCATTATATAAATAAATAAATACATAAGAAATACATCAATAAAACAATATAACTACCCTATCTACCTGTACCGCAAAATACATATTATATTGTAATATCCACAAATAAACAAACATTATACCTAGAAAATAACCCACTAATAAAATAAAATTCTTAGAACTATATCAATAAACAAATATAACTACCTGTATACAAACATATTTAGGGATTGGTCAGTCAATTGTCAAGTCTAACTATAGTCTCCACCCACTGCCATTGTTTAATACTCTGTTTATAGATACTGACCAATCAAAAAAATTGTAAGCTCAACCCTCTACCTATATAACCCGACAGAAACTCCACGCCGTCATAGTCTTGAAGATGCCCTAGCAAGGCGAAATAGCTATCGACGAACTTATAAATACACGTAGAATCAAAAACAAATTGTTTTATTTTAATATAATGGTACAGTATAGTTAATGTTATTTGCATGTCTAGTGGTTCGTGTTTGTTGGGATCTGTTGTGTAAGGTTATGTTTTTATGGAAATGTACAAGTGCAGCTTTGAGGTACAGCTGTCTCGGGTCAAGTACGTCAAACATTCTGAACAAATCATCTGAAGGAAATGATCTCGCTCTTTTGTTTATAATACGCAGTAAACATTTTTGTGCCTTTTTAAGCGGATCCATGATTGATTTAACGCATCCTCCCCATCCTACAATTCCATATGATAAAACTGATTGTGTGAGGGAATAATACACAGTTTTCATAGTTGATCTGTCCAAAATATTTCGAAGGGTCTTATATAGGTGGCCCAACCTTCTTATCCTATTAGAAAGATCATGAATATGGTCTCGCCAGCAGAGTTTATTATCTATTATAACTCCCAGGTACTTTATAGTGTTCGTTTTTGTAAGACATGTGCAATTACACAGATCAACTGAGTGACAGCTATGAATTCGGAGTTTAAGTTCGGGATTTGTTTTGGGTTGACCAGCCTCCGTGGGACTAAAAGTTAAGAACTTAGTTTTGGAAACATTCAAGGATAGTAAGTTATGATCAAGCCATTTTTTAACAGTTCTTATGCCGATTTCGGCTAGCTTAAAAGTATTCTGCCATGTTTTAGTCTTGAACAGTAGTGCAGTATCATCTGCAAAAGCTATAACTTGGCCCTCCAATGGCAAGTTACACATTTCATTCACGTAAAGGAGAAATAATATAGGCCCAAGAACACTACCTTGAGGAACCCCATAGGTAATAGATTTCGGTGTACTTTTGAAACCCTCAAGCGAGACCACCTGTGATCTTTCAGAAAGGTAACTTTTAAACCAATCATGGGTCACGCCTACAAAACCAACACGCGACAATTTATCGAGTAATCTATTGTGTGAAACAGTATCAAATGCCTTAGCAAGATCAAGAAACACAGCAAGGCACTTGAATCCATTATCAGTATTATTGGTAACATAATCAGTTACTGCCAATATGGCGTCACTTGTATTCATATTCTCTCTGAAGCCGTATTGATTTTTAGACAAGATATTATGTTTTATTAAAAAATCAATTAATCTCTGCTTTACAATTCTTTCGAATATTTTGGAGAAGATCGTAAGGAGCGAGATAGGTCGATAGTTAGATATATCAAGTTTATCGCCTTTTTTAAAAATGGGTTTAATGATTGCACATTTTAACGCATTTGGGAAAATACCTTGAGTAAAGCTGTGGTTGATTATATGCATTAGTGGGGAAGCAATTAAATATTTAGAGGATTTTATTATGTCTGTACTAATCACATCAATACCGACAGATGATTTGTTACATGGCCC
Source organism: Molanna angustata (assembly GCA_963576475.1). Taxonomy (NCBI): domain Eukaryota; kingdom Metazoa; phylum Arthropoda; class Insecta; order Trichoptera; family Molannidae; genus Molanna; species Molanna angustata. The sequence continues at coordinate 9,274,571 of OY754986.1, read as the reverse complement.
GTTATATTTTTAATTAATTCATCTTCGTTAGTTGGAGTCAGATATAAGTTAGGTCCGGAAAGGGCAGTAGAATGTTGATCCTCTACATTACTGTCATTATCATTTGAATTTATTTGGGAGGCCAACCTTGACCCAACGCCAACAAAGTAATCATTAATTACATCAACGACTTTTTGAGGTTCTTTTTGCAAACTTATAATGGTATCATTAGTTTTGAGTTCCTCAATGGTGTTTAGAGATAATTGAGTATTTGTAGCCTCTCTAATAAGATTCCACGTTTTTTTAAAGTCCGATTTGTTTTCGTTTATTTTTTGTTTGTAGTATCTTTCTTTCGTGGATTTGATTAACTTGTTGCATAGATTCCTATACTTCAAGTAATTTTGATATTGAATAGGGCTGTTCGAGTTTTTACTAGCTTTATGCATTCTGTCTCTTCTATGTATGCAAAGGAGGAGGCCGTTTGTAATCCATGGTTTAATCTTTTTATATTTATGTGAACATTTGTTAATAATAGTTTCTGAACTATTATTAATATGTTTTGTGAAAATAGCTAGAAAAGCTTGAAATTTTAAATTTGTGTCTGAGTTGCTATAAACAGAAAGCCAATTTTCTGATTTAAGGGAATTTTCAAGTGAGTCATAGTCAGTTTTTCTTTTTGTGAGGTTTTTCTTTTTGTAAGAATACTTTTCACCGTCTGTCAGTTTGTGAATAAGGTGTAGTGATCCGTGGCAGTGTTCTGGTATATGATGGGGTTGCAAGATTTATTTGACCTGCACATAATATGGTCAATACAGCTTTTTGACGTGAGAGTTACACGAGTAGGGCTATTAATTAGTGACTTAAGTCCATAGGAAGTCAGTAAGTCTAGGTAATCGTCTGCTTGGTTATGTTTGTTGTTATTCAGGATATTTATGTTCAGATCTCCAGTCAGAATTAAGTTTTGTTCATTACGATATAGTGAAAGTATTCTATCAAGGGAATTCAAGAAAATTGTCAAATTTTGTATTGATGGTGATCTATATATTCCTATTACTCTTACATTAATTTTAAGGCAAACGGTGATACAATTAGCTCCAGGCAATTCTATTTCATTAGTACTAAACGGAATGTCGTTTTTAATATACATTACTACACCATCATTTTGCATTTTGTTGATTTTGGTGTGTATCGGGACATAACCCGAAAGACTTTTGGTTACAGAAATGTCATTAAGTCGACACTCAGTTAGTACAATTAAGTCAAAATTAATTAGATGGGTCGGTGGCAGAGCGGTTAGCGCGCTGGGCTAGTAATCCAGTGGTCGCGAGTTCGAATCCAGCCTCGACCGATTTCGTTCACCTATAGCACAAGCATTTATTTACTTATTTTAGGGAACGTAGGAAGATGTATATGTACTTGTTCAACAAGGACATATTCATTTTTTATAAAAAAAAAAAAAAATTAACTTTTATGTCATCTAGAATCAACAGGAGTTCATCAAAATTTTTGTTAATACTTCGTATGTTCAGAGTCAACATCTTAAGAGCAGATTTACCTGAAAGTTCATTATGACATAATTTTATGTCTGAGGTTTCTACCTCATTTGAGTGAAGAAAGTTATTTAACATTTCTTTGTCGAACATGGTAAATATATATGTATTGCTATCAAGACCTTGCTGTGCGCCGTAACTGACTCCAACCGAGAAGCTCTGAGCAGGGAATCGTCCTCCAACCAAAAACTCTGACCAACACTAATATAATGCGAGAGATTTTTATAATACATGTAATAAATTAATAAGAGTATGCTGTTGATCACATTGCAATACTATGACCTTGTTTTTAATAAATCATCATTTTTAATAACATCATATATATGTATTATGTTTTCAAAATGTATTAAATAATAAGAATGTATTATATTTGTTTATATTATGTACAAGAAGATGTATAAATAAATAAATAAATAAGTATGTATAAGTATACTGAAATATGGTAAGATGTAATATAGTGTTATGCAGTATAACATGTTGGAATATAATATAATGTAGTGTAACATGATAAAATATTGTAAATTATAATGTATTATAGACCCCCAACTTGGGTAGGTAGGTACTCGCCTACCTAACGGGGGACACCTTAATGTTAATGTGTTATGTAACTTAATTGTTAATAAATAAATAATAAATAATTAATAAATTTTGAGATTGTCAACCATTCAATTAGAAAGAAGGCGTACACTAATACTCTTTTTGTATTTAAATTAAATAAATAAATAAATATAAAAATCTCTTGTCACGATGTTCGTACACGCTAATCTCCGAAACCGCTCAACCGAAATCAATGAAATTTTCTCAATTTGTATGGTTGGTTCCGGATTCAAAGTTTTGGACCCAATAAGTGGCGCTGTTATCGAAATATAAAAATAATATTTTATATCATATTTTTAGATTTCTCATCTAAAAATATTATGTTACGACAAATTTAGTCTTCCCTAGAATTTTTTTATATGAAAAAAGGGTATAATTCATTTTTAAGTTGTGTAATCTATCGATAGATAACGGTGTGAACAAATCTACTGACATTGTATTACGCATCTACAGAACGAAAAAATGTATAATACATAAAATGAGGTCTATATAAAATGCGATCTACATACATAGAAGGCGGTCTATGTCAAAACAATACATAAAATGTGGTCTATATAAAATGCGATCTACATAGAAGTCTGTCAGAAGAATACATAATTATATTATGAGGTCTTTATAAAATGCGATCTGCATACATAGAAGGCGGTCTATGGCAGAACAATACATAAAATGAGGTCTATATAAAATGCGATCTACATACATAGAAGGCGGTCTATGTCAAAACAATACATAAAATGTGGTCTATATAAAATGCGATCTACATAGAAGTCTGTCAGAAGAATACATAATTAAATTATGAGGTCTTTATAAAATGCGATCTGCATACATAGAAGGCGGTCTATGGCAGAACAATACATAAAATGAGGTCTATATAAAATGCGATATACATAGAAGACCCAAGTGCCCTTCACACAAAGGTGTCCCGCACCCAAGTGTCCTTCGCACACAAGTGTCCCGCACCAAAGTGTCCTTCGCACCCTAGTGTCCTTCGCACACAAGTTTCCCGCACCCAAAATGTCCTTCGCACCCTAGTTTTCTTCGCACTCAAGTGCCCTTCACACACAAGTGTCCCGCGCCCAAGTGTCCTTCGCACCCAAGTGTCCTTCAGACCTTAGAGTCGTTCGCACACAAGTGTCCCGCACCCAAGTGTCCTTCGCACCCTAGTGTCCATCTCACCCAAGTGTCCTTCGCACCCAAGTGTTCTTCAGACCCTAGTGTCGTTCGCACACAAGTGTCCCGCACCCAAGTGTCCTTTGCACACAAGTGTCCCGCACCCAAGTGTCCTTTGCACCCTAGTGTCCATCGCACCCAAGTGTCCTTCACACCCTAGTGTCCTTCGCACACAAGTGTCTCGCATCCAAGTGTCCTTCGCACCCTAGTGTTCTTCGCACACAAGTGACCCGTACCCAAGTGTCCTTCGCACCCAAGTGTCCCGCACCCAAGTGTCTTAAACCGATTGATATACATTGAGATGAATTGTCATAAAAAAATTGAATGTAACCTATTCACTGATAATCTGTGTATACCCCCCAATAAAATAAAAAATATATAGGTACTTATATATCAACGGCCCACCTTTTCTACGGCCGGCCTACTCCTTATCTCATGTTCCATCGCCTCCAACGCAGAACTCTGGGTGCCCATCTTTCAATTCGCTGTCAAGTAACATTACCATTTTACACTTTGAAGGTATGATCTACCACATAAAATATGTAGGTTCTAAACAATACACCGTAACTTGAATGATGGCATTTCGTGTCAGGGCTAATCGTTTAACATTGTGTCATGGTTTTCTTCAAATAATTCATAATGGACCCTTAACAATGGTGGAATAATAAAACATAACCTACAAAAATAATCTTATTTAAGTAAGTGTACGTTCCTTACCTTCACACTTGGCTGTTCTCACTTTGCAAATATAACAACTTAAATACAGACTGTTTTATTTTGCCGCGTAATACAGGATGAAAAATTGTCATTTATACGTCTATTGCTTTAAGAAAAAGCGAAAAATGCATTAATAAACTCTTTTACTCCTCACTACCCCAAAGAGATATTATAGGGAGTTAGGAATTCGCAAGTTTAAAGGTTATTTTTTTATTGCAGATTATCATAAAGTATCATGCTGAAATAGGAGGCTGAAGTTTGCAACGTTCGCGCGCAACGATTTTGGTCAGAAGAGAAGTGGTATAACTCGAAAACAAAAATATATGACAAGTTATCGCAAAAGGTCAGATAAACATAATTTTGTAAGTTACTATAATAAACTATAGAAAAACATAAGAAAAAAATACGTAATCTAAAAAAAATACTTAATGTATGGAGAAAATAAAAATTGATATAACGCCTAAAATAGACGTCGCATTAGGATCCTGAAAACACCACTAGATGCAGAATTAAAAATTGAGGAATAATTTTTTTCTTATGTTTTTCTATAGTTTATTATAGTTTCTTATGTTTTTCTATAGTTTATTATAGTTTCTTACAAAAATTATGTTTATCTGACCTTTTGCGATAACTTGTCATATATTTTTGTTTTCGAGTTATACCACTTCTCTTCTGATCAAAATCGTTGCGCGCAAACGTTGCGAACTTCAGCCTCCTTGCTGAAATTGTATTATGAAAATATCATAATATATCAAGTGTGTGCTGTGTGCTGTGTGCTATGTACGGCGTGTTTATTTTACTTTATCGATTATAGACTATTTAAGGCTAAAGTACTCGTTCGACTCTTTTCAAATTTTGCAAATTTGTATATCTAATACTCGCTTAGACCCCATTAGATTTTGAAGGATATCTGATCAGTGCTTCTCAATTTTTTTACTGTCAAATATTTCAAAAAAACACCAAGCTCAGGAAACTTAAAATTTGATATTTTTATTTTCAAATTGCTGAAGAGGCACATCACTTTCATAAAATAACATTGAAGAATAATAATCAAGTTTTCATTATAAAATATTTAAATAAAAAATAATTTAACATACTCATTTAATTTTATTTTATTTTCATTTGGAAAACATACAGCAGTGAACATAAAATCAAACTATAAGAAAAATTAATCCACAATTATTTATATAAATCAAATAACAGAGACCTGTACATAGGTACCTACTTATTAAAAAAGAAAATAATAATAAATCACATACTAAGCTAAACATATTTGGTTATAAAAAGTGGGAATAGGAAATAAGGAGAGGGAGAGGGAGAGGACGGACAGGGAGAGCAAATCTCATATACCTACATACATAATATGTACAAAAACAGAAATATTGCTGAACAACACAACAATTTCATGAAAATGCTGAAAATTTTCCATACAAAATTTGAACTCTATGTGGAATGACCCGGTGGTGAGGAGTATAGCGCTGGCCACAGCTCACTGGTTTTTCAATAACATCAAAATTCCTCATTTTTTGTAATTTAAAATGAAGCCCAGCATCTGATCCAGTGATGTTTAAGTTGGTTTTTATAAACAAAAGTCATATTAAAAAATATGATCATGTTTCGACTTGTAGAAATATTCTTCCTTGGCCAAAGATACGAGATCGTCGTAACATTCACATTCTGTCATTACTTTATATGATCCCTATTCACCACAATATTTAAAAAATAACGTCGTTTTCTTGTCAAGTCACGGCCTATCCCTTCGATCTGCTGAACGTACTACACTAGCTATCCCCATTCACAATACAGAAGTTTTCAGCTCCTCATTTCAAGTACAATTAGCTAGACTATGGAATGGCCTAAGTGATGAAGTAACGTCATCTCAATCCATTCAAATATTTAAAGGTAAACTAAAAAAACTTTATTTGTCAAATAGTTCCTGAATTCCTTCTATATCCTTCCGTAACCTCCTTTTCCTCATTGCTATGTGAGGTGTTATTTTTATTATTCTTTTTTTTAACTCTCTTTTCATTTTTTTTTCTCTTTGTATTTTTTTTTTATTTCTTACTCTTTTATGTTATTTTTTATCAATTTATATCTCAATAAATTAGTATTGTACCAATTTAACTTAGAGACTTCACGTTGCTCGGGTTGGTTGGAAGAAATTGCCTTATGGCAATAAACCTGCCTTTGTACACATGTACATAAATTATATAAATAAATAAATATAAAGACTTAATCAAAAGTGCGAATTATAATTGTGTCTTTGATTTGTCAAAATCGAGTATGTCGTTTGTGAGATATTGTCAGAAAACCTAAGAATAAATCATACCCATATATATTTTTTCATACGTACCATCACGACATATCACACAATGTGGGGTAACCAGCGTCAGGTGTGCGGGTGTGCATTACCTTGTAAAAGGAATGCGTGTATGCTCAAACACGTCTTGTCTCACCTAAGAAGGCACTACACATTCAGAATGGGTGTCGGAGGGCCCCTCCGACTCGATCGGGTGTGCTTAGGGGCTTGCCCCTGCGACCGATTTCGAGCGGAGGCCCCGACGTTTGAGGTTGGACTCTCGGGGGCTGTGGTTGACTCGCGGATAGATGGATATTTGTGTTGTCCGACGTTTGAGGTTGGACTCTCGGGGGCTGTGGTTGACTCGCGGATAGATGGATGTGTTGTCCGACGTTGCGGCTGCGTCGGGGATGAACAGGACCAATGGGTCCTATAGCGTCCTCCGGCGTGGAAGTAGATCGCGAACTCCCTCATTCAGAATGGGTGGTGAACCTCATTGTTTAATTTTATGAGACGTTAATTATAAATCATATCTCCAAAAAGGTTAATTTTCGGTCATGCATTTTATCCATACTTTTTAATCCGCTATCACCTGTTAAAATATTTTTAATCCGCTATCACCTGTTAAAATATTTTACAGACGAAAAACAACACTCTGTATAGTGTCTGCATAGAAAATGATGTGGTAATTTTTCAAAGGTATTCGCATTGTATTGATATGACACATGGCGTCAAAATGCCATACATACATTATTGATTTTGACAAAAAAATATTAATTACCATAATTAACATAATATGATTGACATCTTAGGCCCGAATTATAGATTCGTTCTCCAGCTTGAGACTGGTCTTGAGAACACGTTCTCAACTAAAATGGTATTAAAGAAACAAAAGTCACTGAGCTTGATCTCAAGACCGGTCTCCAAATGTATAGAAGAGTTGAAGTTGCTTCGAGACAGCTATCCCGCTGTCTTGAGAACGGTCTCAACGAGAGAAAAGGAGACAGCGCTTTACACGAAAAAGAGACGCATATAGACACGGACGAATTTCGCATTATTACTATTTTGACGTTTACATTGTTAGCGGTACTAAAATGGATCAAATTGGATCGAGAATCTTATTTAGAACCTTCTGGGAGTAATTAACGTACAATCATTCATAAACTAATCATGTGAATTAAATTTTGTAAGATTTCATAAAATTTCCGGTACATCCAGGAAATATCATGTTGTTATTCTATGCATGTTGTATCATATTTTGAAATGGCTGCCTTTCCTGGATCTATTCACTGTAGGTACACATATTCCCATAATATGCTATATGATAGATAAACGAAGAAGTATTTTATTTCCTCTTTCGAATAAAATGGTCGATATTTTCACTATTTAATCACGTATCATAATATTATGTTGCATAAATTTCTCTACACTTTCGAAGATTACCAAGACAACGAATTGTCAAAATATCTATAAATAGATATTCCAACGCATTGCTATCAACAATGCTGAAATTATTGCCATTCACGAGAAAAAGTACTTATTTATAGAGCTGCATGCACATTTTTTTCGAGTACGCTTTCTCGAATGAGACGGCGTACGTATTTTACTTTTAATACGGATTTTCGAGCATGATCTCAAGATGGTCTTGAGATGACACATTTGGAAAACGGTCTTGAGAATTATTCTATAATTTGGGCCTTAGTATCATTAAAGGTAACTTATGTGAATAGTTAACAGTTCTTGACTTTTGAATATTTGTAATTTGAGTAATAATAGTTATGTTTGGTATTCAATTATTCATATTTACAAAATATAATTAAGTCCTTAAATATTCTATTGAATTTTGCAATCAGATAAATCGGTGATACAGACATCACGAGCTGTCCTTGTTCACAGGCGTTGCATGTGTGCGCTTCGTTACTGTATAGAAATCAACATGATCGTATGATAATGTATGAATAAAATATTTTCTAACTTGTTGTGCATGTATGTACTTATGTACTATTTCCTGGGTCATCATATTACCTATGTATGTAACAACTTTAACATACGTAGTAATTTAGATATCATCTTTCAGTGGTAATTAATTATGTTAAAAAAACGTGAAGTCTTGCAAAGGTGCGCTGAGGAAAAAAATATACATACTTTTTTCATGTATCACATGTCATGATATGCAACTGTCGATGGCGATAGTATGTATAGATGAAAAATACGAACTTAACTATACAACCTTCAATCCATATAATTGAATATTTCAAAATACTTTATTTTCATATTAAAACGTGAATGTCAGGATATGATAGTGTGGAGTTCAGTCCTTTTTCCAACCCCGCATAGACTTGATAGTAGGTATGTATGTGTTTATAAAGCTTAAGTATAAAACTATGTACAACAGGTCCAGTTGATATTTTTAATTTTGCCATACAAATTATATACCTAAAACGATGTCGTCACTAAATTCATTTTTGGCTAGGGATATTTTTACGACTCAACCATAGATCAATTCTTTTCATTCTTTCCATACCCATAGAAAACGCAGATAAATCAAGTTATAAAAATATTTACCTTTGTTTATACTTAGTTATAATAGTAGATTAATAGACTTTGCGGCCTCCCATAGCATGGTCATTGGAAGCACACTATTCAAACATAAGTCGATTCATAAAGCCACCTGGAAGTCACCAGACGGAGTGACCTGTAACCAGATAGACCATATACTGTTAGATGGTAGACACGCATCAAACCTTCTAGATTGTAGAACATACCGTGGTGCAAACATTGATTCAGATCACTACCTGGTAATTAATAAGATAAGAGCCAGAATATCAATGGCTAAGATGCACAAGTCAACAAAATCTACAAAATTTAATACAGAATCACTAAAAGACCATGATAAGCGTAAACAGTACATGGAAGGACTAAGCAGGAAATTAATAGAAGTCAACGAAAACCAAGATCCTAATAACTTATGGAACGAATGCCAAAGTATTATTAGAAATACTGCAACTGAAGTACTTGGACAAATTGACCCAAAAAGAAGAAATGAATGGTTTGACAACGAATGTGCAGAGGCAACGAGAAAGAAGAATGAAGCATATCTCAAACAGCAACAACGAAATACCAGAAGTGCAACAGATGAATATAAACAGAGAAGAAGAGAGGAGAAACGGGTTCACAGGAAGAAAAAGAAGGAATGGGAACAACTACAAATCAATGATTTGGAAAATCTCAACTCTCAGAAAGAATGCAGGAAATTCTTCCAGAAGTTAAATCATCAGCGAAAAGAGTATAAGCCGAGAATGACTGCATGCAAAGACAAGAATGGTGAAATATTGAATGATAAGGTGGATATATTGAAGCGTTGGGCCCAGCATTTTGAAGATCTCTTAAATAATGATAGTGACACTAGTGATAATGACATAGATAATTTGTACACTGAGGAAGATGACAATATGCTGCCTCCAAGTATGACAGAAGTCAGAACAGCACTTAAATGCTTAAAAAATAATAGATCCCCAGGTCATGATGATATCCCTAGCGAGCTTCTCAAATACGGAGGAGAATGTTTGATTACAATACTGCATAGAATGGTTGAGGGGGCGTGGAGTCTCGAAACTTTGCCTGACGACTGGAAGATGGGAGTTGTATGTCCCCTACATAAGAAGGGAGATGCAATGGTATGTACTAACTATCGCGGTATAACCCTCCTAAATACAGGCTATAAGATGTTTGCCAGCATCCTTTTTGCCAGACTACTACCATACGCAGAAAACCTGGTGGGACAGTATCAAAGCGGATTCCGCCCAGGAAGATCCACTATAGACCAAATATTCACTCTCCGCCAAATACTGGAAAAAACCCTGGAATATAATATCGACACATACCACCTTTTTATCGATTTCAAAGCTGCCTATGACAGTATCAACAGAGCGCACTTGTATGAGGCGATGAAGTATCTGGGAATTCCAAACAAACTCATAAGGATGGTAAGGCTCACTATGGTCCAGTCGCAGTGTAGAGTTCGGATTCAAAGCGACACTTCTGAACCGTTTTATGCATTACATGGCCTTCGTCAAGGAGATGCCCTGGCTTGTCTGCTATTTAACATTGCTTTGGAGAAATGCGTGAGAGAGTCTGGAATAGAAACAACTGGGACGATATTCTATAAAGCAACCCAAGTACTGGGGTACGCAGATGATATTGACGTAATTGGTAGATCACAGCGGGCAATGACGGAGACATTTGTTGAGCTAGAGAGGGCTGCTAATGGAATGGGCCTTCACATCAACGCTAGTAAGACTAAATATATGCCAGTCACCAAAACTGTTCACAATAACCAGACCCCCACTACAATCAATATAGGCTCTCACACAATAGAATCCGTTAGAAGTTTCACCTATCTGGGATCAATGGTGACTGATGTGAACGACATATCCACTGAAATCAAGCGCCGAATATTCATGGCTAATAGATGCTTCTATGGTTTAAGAAGACATCTTGCATCTCGGGTGTTGTCGAGGAAAACAAAGGTCACCATTTACAAAACATTACTACGTCCTGTACTGACACACGGCTCTGAATGCTGGGTACTGAGTAAAAAAGATGAGACATCTCTACTGGTGTTTGAGAGAAAAATACTCAGAAAAGTATTCGGCCCAATCCAGGAAAACGGAGTTTGGAGAATACGACACAACACAGAGGTCTACAATGTTTACAAAGAACCAAACATCGTAAAAATCATCAAAACAGGGAGGCTGAGATGGGCAGGGCACGTCCAAAGAATGAGTGATGAAAGAGTGCCAAAAAGGATCATTTATTTAAAGCCCCTAGGTAGACGTAGTGTCGGTAGACCCAAACTCCGATGGCTGGATGGTGTGCAGCGGGACGTAGAAGCAGTTGGAATAAGGGATTGGAGGAGTGCCTGTCAGGATAGAGGAAGATGGCGACGAATGCTGGAGGAGGCCAAGGTCCACAACGGGCTGTAGAGCCAGTGATGATGATGATAATAGTAGATCTCGATGAAAAAATGATTTATAAAATTAAGTAAATGTAATAAGATGCCAATATTATTTTTATTTTTTCTTCAAGTTGGTTTCCATGATTCATTTATGACCATTGAAAAAATGACAAAGGTAAATATTTTTGTATTTTGATTTATCTGCGCTTTCTATGGTTATAAATGACCTAAAAACATAGACGACGTCAGAAAATTTGTCGTGTAAATAGACACTTTTTGGCGGGAAAACGCTTTTCCCGTCAATTCCGGTCGTAAAAATAGTGGCACCGTATAAAATTTGCTAATTACGACATCTTGTATATTATAATAAAAAATCTATGCTTTATCTGCGCTTTCTATGGTTATTTTTTTGCGCGTAACAAAAAGAAATGACATTTTCTATGGTTGAGTCGTGTAAATAGCTCTAACCTTAAAAATAGAGTATAATTTTTTTCTTTTTCTTATTATTAAGTATTCTTTGTGCAACGAAATTCCAAATGTGATCAAAATGCACGGTGCACAACATAATAATTTGTCGTGATAAGTAAAGTCGTTTATTCTTGGAAGACAATCCTCTATACTATAGAATCCACCTTTGTGTTGTACTTCCTGCTATGCCACCTGTTGCTCAGGTACGTCGAAGGTGACTGTCAAAGGTGGAAGTATGTAGTCAGTCGGTGGTGGCTGCTGCCAAAACCATCCGATGTACGTGACTTCGCCACACGAAGGTCTACCGGCGCACAATGAGTAATGGTAGTCGTTTGATGAATCAAAATCTTGACCTAACCTTCAGTACCTAACATTAACACTAATAGTTCTTCATAACTCACTTCACACATAATTGTTTTTTTTAATTGCTCGCTCGATTAATCAAAGGTAGGATTGGATCATTATTTTTTTATGACATAGGTAGTTGACATTATGTTTAAAGTAAAATACACGACAAATTTAGATGGGTATTTTGTTTTTAAAGCATAGTTGACATTATGTGAAAAGAAATACATGACAAATTTTGATATTTTATTTAAGGCATAGTTGACATTATGTGAAAAGAAATACATGACAAATTTTGATATTTTGTTTAAGGCATAGTTGACATTATGTGAAAAGAAATACATGACAAATTTTGATATTTTGTTTAAAGCATAGTTGACATTATGTGAAAAGAAATACATGACAAATTTTGATATTTTGTTTAAGGCATAGTTGACATTATGTGAAAAGAAATACATGACAAATTTTGATATTTTGTTTAAAGCATAGTTGACATTATGTGAAAAGAAATACATGACAAATTTTGATATTTTGTTTAAGGCATAGTTGACATTATGTGAAAAGAAATACATGACAAATTTTGATATTTTGTTTAAGGCATAGTTGACATTATGTGAAAAGAAATACATGACAAATTTTGATATTTTGCTTAAGGCATAGTTGACATTATGTGAAAAGTAATACATGACAAATTTAGGTTAGGTACTTGTTTAGGGTACAATAATTGACATTATGTTAAAAGCAATACATGATTAATTTTGGTATTTTGTTTAAGGCATAGTTGACATTATGTTAATAGCAATACATGACTAATTTTGGTATTTTGTTTAAGGCAAATCTGACATATATTTTGGGTGTAATATTGAGTGTTTTATTTTTTAAATATATTTTGGTATTTAAGCATACAGTATAGATTTAGGTCTTTTCTTTATTATGTTGTATGATATATAATAGTAATTAAAGTATTCTGTTTAAATCATAGTTAAAATTTATTGGTATCGGAAAACATCTTTTCAGGGTAGTGAGGGGGACTTTAGTTTTTTTTTAATAAAAATGAATATGTCCTTGTTAAACAAGTACATATAACATATACATCTTCCTACGTGCCTTAAAATAAGCATAAATGCTTGTGCTATAGGTGAACGAAATCGGTCGAGGCAGGATTCGAACTCGCGACCACTGGATTGCTAGCCCACCGCGCTAACCGCTCTGCAATCGACCCATCATTATTCAAGATATTTGCCGGTCACTCTATTTTAGTGTAAGGCTTGTATTTTCAGTGTTATACAGTATTTTATTTTATAGTATACATAAGTAAGTTGATATTTTAATGTCATGCAGTATTTTGTTTTATAGTGTAAGTTTATATTTTGGTGTCAGACAGTATTTTTACTATAGCATAAGCTGATATTTTGGTGTAAACAGTATTAAATTATGAAGTTGGATGATTTTTGTAACGCCGTTTTCGTGAGAGCTCATCTCAAGGGAGCTTTACATTGGATTATATAAGTATCTATCAATTTAAGTCTTTTGTGTATGGCATTATTGACATGTAGGTACCTTTTCATGGGTCATACATAAACGACTTATGTGCCTATCTTATTTAAGAAAATATTTTTATTCGCGATACCTCACCTCAAGGGCGTTTGGCAAACATGTGCTTATGTGG